>VMDR010019949.1:0-17951 GCA_007922815.1 Macrotus californicus | reverse complement strand
AGATGCCATAACTGTTCTTGGGTCTTTAAATTCAGCATAATGTCCTCCATAGCTGCAGACATACACCAAGATTTTAAAATACCACTAAGGTTTATAGGCTGCACACAGCACCACACTGTAGTCCATGAAAAGCCAATGAAGGTTTTCAAACCCAACGGAAAGATGGTCAGAATTGCCTGCTAGAACAAGACCCTGGCCAAGGGGGGCAGAAGGAGGGTGGGATTTATTTGAGGGGTCCTGCAAGAAGGCAGGAAAAAAAGTACAATGGTCGAGAGTAGATTGATTGGGTGGGAATGGTGAAAGAAAGGAGGGACTCTAGGCTAAAACCTGGCATGACTGATGAATGATGGTGACATTCACAAATGGGAGGAAATTAAGAACGGAAGGCGGTAAATTCATTTTGTCCAAGCTGACTTAGCTGCTGTAACTAAGAAGTGCAGCAGGCAGGCAGATAAACATGGCTAATGTTAGAGGAGGGCAGAAACTTAGGAGACCACAAAAGGAGAGTATGTAGAAAGTGAAACCGAAGTATAACAGCATGAATTGTGGGAAATATCAAGATTTAGAGGGCGGGGGGTCGGGGGTAGGGGCAAAGATGTGCAAATGAGATAGAGAAGGAATAGAGGCATCAAGGAAAACTAGGAAGTCTGGGACCATGGAGTGTATGTGGAAGAAAGCATTGGAAGTAGAAAGAGATGTGCCCAATGCAGACTCAGGTATCACAGTGGGCTGCCGCTTTGAAGTAAGAAGGTGGGACTAAGAGAGCAAGAAGCAGCTTTGGAGATAATCTAGTCTGGTCTGAACCTCTCATCCTGCAGCTAGGAAATTGAAGTTCAAAGGGATTCAGTGTCGAACTCAAAATTAACTATTATTAGTGGAGCTGGAGTTAGAGCCCAATTTCCTAATCATAAGACCAGGATTCACAAAACTGTCATCAAAGGCTAATACTTAAAACTACCTGGGGCTAGTACTACAGTCACTGTAAATTTATACCTTTCATAGCTTTGACAGATGTTGTGAAAATTAACTATTTTAATATCACAAATTTCATAAAATTGAAACATTTTAAGGTCTTCCTTTTGGTATGGTGTTTGTGACCTATTTTTGAGGGAAGGATAGTTATGTTTTTTAATCTAGAGTGGAATTTAAAGAAATACATTGCAGGTGGAGGATTCCATGTGAAATAATCCTTTGGTGGACTGGAAGGGATTAGCCAAAGAGCATATATGCACAGCCCATGGACACAATGTGGGGAAGGCAGTGCATGGGGAGAGGCAGAGGGAGGCAGGGGCTGGCTGAAGGGCAGCAAAGGAGAGGAAATGGGAGACATGTGTAATAGTGTCAACAATAAAAAAGAAAGTAAAATAAAAAAGAAAGTCAGTTCTTGTTCCACAGATCCTGAAGATTTACGAAACACGATCCCCAAAAACAAGCAACCTGGTATTTACAGGAAACGGAAACTCAAGGAAGGCAGCATAAAGTGTATTTTGCTTTCAGGTTTCAGTAGTGCCGTGCAAGCAGCAAGAGAAGAGGGTTGCCTTCTGCTACCTCGGCCAGGGCAGTGTCGGGCGGGGGTGGTTTTTCGGAGAGAGAAGGGCTCGCGTGGATGTTCGGTGCAGTCTTTACTTGAAGGAATAGTTACAGCAAACAGATGTTTCGTTGAAATTTTTTTTATTCTATCATAGAACCCAGATTTCTTTACTCTTATATTTTAAGGTAACCTTTAAATAATAAAGCACTTTATAAATCTAGACTGAATGTAGCCATTGTACAAACTCACTATTTCCATTCTCCTGGATTGTTTAGGTTTTTTTTTTTTTAGGTTGATTAAAAAATAGTTTTAATTTAATCCAGGAGGAGAAAGATGTCAAAACACTGTACCAATCTGGACAGGAATTTAATTAGGTTTCACAAATATATTAAAGATATCTCATTTATTCCCATGTGTTAAAATTCTCAAGGTCTAAGATAATGCTCGGCTTTCCGAGGAATCTGCGTGCGCAGCCAACTCTGCAACCTTGTGCACACAGAAAAAAAAAGTGATGGCTTTAAAAACTGATTAAATACAAAGATGAAACAAGATACCACAAATATGGTTTTTGTGTTTTTACAGTACTGTGTTCTTGGCACAGAACGAAATATAGCCCCAAACGTAAATGGCCGACCGCATTGACCTGGAGATCAGCGTTGCTCCCAAACATTTCTCTGCATTAGAGAGAAAGCATCAGTGTTGCCTGCTTACTCTGTGAAAGGCACTGTACCAGCTATTACAGGATATAACTACACCTTGTACCTGCTCGGGAAGCAACAGTGTGTCTCAGGAGCTAAGTGGGGATCTGAGCCAAGCAGCGTGTCCCTGCTGCCCTAATGCTTATTATGTACCAGGTCAAATCACTTCTTTGCTTGTTCATTTCATTACCTTTAAAAAAAACTAGTAGTACATTACTGCACCAAGTGCCCCAAATATAACTCCTGAGAATTTCCTGAGAAAGGTACAAGTTCTTCTGGAATTAGTCCACTAACGGAATTCTCCTAACACAGTATTATGAAAGGTAGTTTCCTTGGGGATCATTAAGAAGATGCCTTGGAAGGATGAGGGGTTTATGTATTTGAAACTTGGGTGAAATTTCTTGGAAGGATTAGGGGTTTATGTATTTGAAACTTGGGTGAAATTTTTCTTTCCAAAGAGGACACTTCATTGATACTTATAAAAAAACAGGACAAGATAGATTTGGCCAAACTGGGGTCAGGTCTTAAGTTGAGACCATCTATAAAATTTTGTTAGAGCAACAAAGAATTGCTCCAGAACTGAGCGATTTGTTTCTCTCGAGATATAAAGTCAAATATCTAAGCTAAAGGCTATTCAGTTACATTTTTGTAATTCAATGAATTAGAATAAACAATAGCAATGAATTACCATTGTTATTTCCTGAGATGATAAAAGTATAACAATTTTTGAGAAAATTTTTAATTTCTTTGAAAAAAGTTTAGGTAGTGGATATGTTATCCAAATAAAGAGGCTCTGGTAAAGTATAGCATAGGAAATATAATCAATAATATAATAATTATGTGTGGTGCCAGGTAGATACTGGAAATATCAGAGGGAACACTCTGTAAAGTATGTAACGGTCTAACCACCATGTTGTACACCTGAAACTAATACAAAATAATATTGAATGTGAACTCTAACTGAAAAAGTTTTTAAAAATTAGAGAAAGAATTCTGAGTATCTTTGCATGGGGATATGGAACATTCTCTTACATTCCAATTGCCTCTTATTTAGTGGGTCACATAGATACTAAATTTATTCTGTTTTTAAAAACAGGCATGTAAAATATTTCAGACTAAGTGAGGAGGGGGGCATAGGCTTACTCTCAATCTTGTGTAAACGGAAAAGTGCACCAAACCAGGAGGTGAGACTCCTTCTCCCGGCCTTGGACAGCGCTAGCAATTCTACTCTTCCGAAGCAGCTTGTATCAGCCACGTCACACTACACAGGGTTTTAACACCAAAAGTGTACAATCACGGGGTTTTAAACTGAATGCATGGGGCATTGGCGGACACAGGAAAATCAAATCACACTGGAGGAATTATTTTGAAAACACTGATATTCTTACACGTGTCATCGACAGTGCAGACAGAAAAAGATGTGAAGAGATGGGTCAGGAGCTAGCCGAATTATTGGAAGAAAAGCTAAGTTGTGTTCCAGTGCACAGGCACCTTTGCCAAAAAGCAGGATGTGCTCTCAGCAGCCCCTGCCTCCGAAATTGCCAGAAGGACTGAACCTGAACACCTGTCGTGGCTGCCCCTGGCAGATCCATCCCTGCTCAGCCCTCACCGGAGATGGGGCTCAGGACGGCAGGACCTGGGTCTGCAAAAATGTCATCGCACAGAAGAAATAAAGCTAAATCAATGAAGGTGCAGGAACTTTGGTAGCTGAATTCCATCCTGAAAAACGTTAATTTGCTGCTTCCCGACCAAATGTTTTTCCGTCTGTGTATATAGCCACATCTGCTTGAAGAGAGGCAACAACATTTTAAAAAGAACCCCCATTCCAGCAGTTGATTTCACTGATCTCTGAGGTTCAGGATCATTTTTCAAATAAAAGAATTACATTATTTCCTCAAAAAAAAAAAGGTTGAAATCATATTAAAAAAAAAAAAAAAGAGGATCTGTCCAGGCATCTGGACCTGGGTAAGGCAGTGCAGAACACGGATGGCCACACAGCAGAGCTGGGTCCATAAGAGTTGCTACCTCTTCTACACTCAAGAAGTCACTTGCTTCAAAACCATCTCTTCACTGCTACAATCTGTCACCACATGCAAGAAGACACCACAAACAGAAAATCCCTGTAATCCTGCTGCTACTATTTTCTCAACATCCAAACCAACTGCTCCATTCTGCACCCAAAAAACAGATGCTCCCCACATTGCTTCTCAATATGGACGAAAAGGTAGCTCATGGTCCCTGGGGTCTCTGTGAAGGCTTCAGGGAGGGGAAGAAATGCCCACTATTCTGCTTGCCAATGGAAGCAGCAAAAACAGCAATTCCAGATCCCATGTGAGTGCATCTGATTGAGCCTAAGTCACTTCTGGAATCTAACTGTAAGGAGCCTAGGAAACACAGTCTTATGGTCCTTCAGCCTCTTCATTCTGGAAGGTAGACCAAAAGAAAGGAGCAATAGATGGTCAGCATCAGTCCACCAAGTCTATCAGTCTACTCTCCCAGTCTATCTCCCGATACTAAACCTTCCAAATAAGAACGTCAGTACCAAAAACAGGCTGACACCTAAAAAAATCCAATTTATCCCTAGGAAACATTTTAATTTCTCCTTCCTTCTCAAGTTATAGTTAGGCTGCAAAGAATTCTAGGTTGACAATGATTTACATTAGAACATTGAAACTATTATTTCACTGTTTTGTAGCTTTGATTGCAACCACTAAGAAATCTGTTGCTGGTCTAATCACCCCTCCTTCATAACTTATCTGATGTTTCTCTCTGGTGAGCTAAGTTTTTCTCTTCTTATTTGATATTCTGCAATTTTGCTGTGGTTTTTCTGACTATATTTTATTTTTCTCTTTCTTGAGGAATCTCGGTGTGCTCCTTCCACCTGAGAACAGCCTTCCATTCTAGGAAGTTTTAACCCATTATTTTTTTAATACTGCCCTTTGCCCTATTCTCTTACTCTTTTTTTTCCCCCTGGAATTTTATCAGCACATGTTGATAGAGTTTTAACTTTATTCTCTATAGATCTGAACATCTCTTTTATATTTTTCAGATCTTTATCTCTATGTTCAATTTTATTGTTTTTTCAACAAAGTTTCAAATCATTGTTTTTCAATTCAAAGATGACATTGTTTACTCTTTTAGTTGCATTTTTAAAACTTCAGTTTCTACAAGTTTTATTATTATTACTCTTTTTTGGATAGTTTTTGAAGCTGCTTTTTCTTTTTTATATGTCCACAATATGCATGCAAACGCTCTTATTTACTGCATTTACTCTTGTTCATGTCTCTTGATTCTGCCCATTAGTCATTTTTAGCTGTATATGGCGGAGAAGCTTATTTTCCAACAGAATCCAATGTCCCCTGGGTTGTCAGACAATCCTACAGAGCAATTTTGAGTTTTCCTCTTCCAAGAGCCCTGTGGGTTTCACAAATCTAGCACCAACGTTATGTGAATTTTTGTCTTGGTCAGTGGGAGCGTCCAGCTCTAGCCTCTACAGACACAGCGTCCTTGTCAGGCCTTCATGTCACATCTAATCCACTGACCTGAGTTTATATTAATTTATCTGATGATTCCACTTTCTTCGGAGCTCAAGAATATATTTAAGGGTTTGAGAAGGGGGAGGTGTTCTATTTGTAATTTTTATATATTGAAACTCGAGAAGGATGTCCCATATCTGCTCAGGCTGTCATAGCAACCAAAAGCAGTATGCCAGTGATGTGTTTGTCTTCCATACATACACTAAAGAAGAGAAAAGGCAGTGTCAGCATCCCTCTGGAACTTGATGAACCAGAACTGTTAGTAATAAGACTCTTTCTTTAGATGATTTCACTTGTCAGTTCACAGATGGGAGATGGATGCTACATGGAGGAACAGGAGAAAGATCGTCCTTACACCTTATTTCCCCTGAATACACTCTCAGCTGTTACTGGGAAAATCTTATTTTGGAAGAAGAATAAAATATCTGTCTCTGTCAAACACATTTGCAAGTAGAATGCAGATATCACACTATCTTGTGGTAAGAAAAAGTATTTCTTTTCATTATATAACCAAGATCTTTGATAAAAAGTTAATGAGATGAAGCCCAGTTGTTGAAATTCCTAATAATGTGCAAATACATTTGTCACATGGTGAATCCTTTCAGCACCTTGTCCTGCTTCAAAATTTCATTTTATGGCCTCCTCTCCCTGCTCCCCGGTCAACAAAAAGTGACCTCATGCCAAAGTGCTTCATCCCAGAGCCTTGTGCGCCCTAAAATGACAACTGACCTAGACAAAGCTGGCAGCCACATCGTGTCACCAGTAAGGAGACTCCATGCAGGGTCCACTGGCCTGCACTGCAGTGTCACATCAGACACTGAGCTGTGACTCTCCCTGGCCTGCTTCCAGCTGGGCAGAGACTTCTCTGTGGTATAGAAAACTCAGCACAGGGAGCTCTTCCTCCACATGACGCTAAATGAGCATTTCCAGTTCCCCTTTAAAAAGAGGAGAGAGAGTAAGTTTGAACCTTCATAGACTCAAAAGTCCTTTCCAGCAGTTAGTCATGTGTGTGCGGCAAGTCACATATTCATACTTCTCCTTCATTATCTGTTCTGAGTGGATTTTGATACTGTTGTCTTCATTTGTAGAAGTTGACTCACTTTCTTTTCTTCAGTCTTCTAAAAATGCGATGTCAGGCTCAAGTAAAACAGTAAAGGTATAAGAGAGAACTGGAGATTACTTCTCCAAAGTTGATTTCTTTGTTTTGATTTCAGTAAGTTGCAGGACCAATGCAGGTGTGCTGACATTCCAGAAAAATGTTAGCAAATGTAGTTTGGCTTCTTTTATATAATATTAAGTTAGGGAAACCACCAGTCACACAAATGCCTTTGAAATTAAAATGCAACATCGTTCTGTTGTTGTTCCTTTTGATATCAACCACCACAAAAAGAATGAAGTAATTTTTCAGAGGAAATGCTTTGTCCTAACTGAGAGTTGAACAACAGGAGTTTTTTTAACACAAGAGCAGCCTCCTGTATTTTAAGATTAAGCTTTTAAGTCCCTCCTTTCGCTCCTTTGGGGATAACACACTAGAACTTGAAAATGGGCCATTTGCAGGTGTTTTAGAGTGAACATGCCTGTTCTCTTTGAAAAACTCAATTTGAATATATGTCTCAACCAAGGTATAACTCTGTTGATCAGTTCGGAGATTTTTGTCCCTTAAGTGGATTTAACCATCTTGTAACTCTACACTTGATTTTTACCTTCTTGAAATGGGTGTGTGTGATTGGCTAAGAAATTCTCTATAGATATCAATCAGAGCTGAATCTCCTACCTGCTTATTGATTCAAGCTGGATGGTAAACTTCAAGAAAGCCCCGGATTGGGTTTGGCTACTCTTAGCGTGTTGACTCTGGGATGGTGCTAGACAGTGAAATAAGAACTTTCACTCACCAAACCCTATTCTGGGTCTGGGGTCAATGTCATGGTCTTACTCTGTGTCACATGCAGCCTCCCTTCCAGTGAGAGAGATAGAAAATAAGCAAGTAAGTGAAGGAACCCACACAGCATACCAGGGAATGTCAGAGAGCTCTAGGATCAATGAAGAGGATCAAGCAGGTCATGCAATGGTGAAAAGACAGGTGGAAGTCAGGGGCTATTTAAATTGGATAATCCAGGAAAGACTTTCTGAAGAGGTTCTATTGTGCTGAGGTCTGACTATCAAGAAGCCAGTCATGAGAAAATCGGGAAGGGGTACTCCCAGCAAAGGGAAGCATGAGAGCACAGACCCTGAAGCAGAAGGAAGCTTGGAAGAGCAAATGAGAGCAAGCAGATCATGTGGATAAAGTACGTGAGGGAGGCAGGAATGGGTTGCAGAAGGAGTCTGGACCCCCTGGGCGACAAAACCACCCAGGGCTTTGTACGTGTCAGGAAGCACTTTGAACTTGATTTTAAATGTGACAGGAGGTCACTTGGGGGTTTTAAGTAAAGGTTTCCTTGATTGCCTTTATATGATCCCAATACACATTAGAATCAACTATAATCTTTTCACTTTTTATCTTGTTCACAGCATTTACCATAACATGTGTTTATTTATTTGAGGCTTTGTTTTTGTGTTTCTTACATCCATCTGCCTTCTCCCTGCAAGCTCCAAGAGAGTACGAAAGGAACTATTTTGTTTACTGCTGAATATCCAGAAGCTAACTGACAGTCTAGCGCACACACCTTGGATGCTCAATATATGCGTGCATTGGTAAGTAAGTGACTGAATCGAATGCTGATTTACAATTCTTTCTAAGGTCACAGGACACTGAAAGGATCCTTTCCATGTAATGACTAGGAGGTAGTTGCACCAGGTGAATCAAGACACATTTTTATGTACGTTTCCATATTTGAAATCTGTGTACTTGTTTCTTCTAAGACAGAGAGAGCCCAAAGAATAAAAACAATATATTTCTAACACAGAAAGAAAATAAAGCTGCATCAGAAACTCCACAGGTCGGATTTTGATAGCTTTTGTTTTTCGAGCTAGGAGCTCTATAATGGCTTTGGTCATGCGCTGCAGTTCGGTGGATTGAACAGACGAAAACTACATTAGTAAGGAAAAGAATGGAAAAGATTTTGTGGCCATTTCCTTCGGGTGATTCTGCCCTGGATAGAACCATTACAGCCTAAAGTGTCAAAACAATAAAACCCACAGCAGTTTTGCTCACAGGGAGACGCTTTCAGCTCTGAAGATACTTAGAATCATGGCAGCAAGTCAAACCCGTGTATGTCTTCCTAGAAAGAGCGCATGATAGTAACCATTTCACCACCAGGGCCCAGACTCTCTCTCAAGGGGCCTCGTGCAGACTCCATCCAAACCGCCAATCTATGTGTCCATGTGTCTGTGGGTTTCGGAGCTGGGACAGAGCATGCTTTTTCAGCACCTTATTGTTAAGTACCACCAGCTACCCGCTCATGTTTGAATTTTCCAGGGGAGACCACTAAAAACAAATAGAAGAATATGCACATAAGCATTTATTTTTTATGGCCCCAGAGAGGTAGGGAGAATTCTAATTATCAAAAATATATCTCATTTGAATTCTCTTAGAATTCTAGCTTTTCATTTGTCCACTAGAATCAACATAAATTCAGTGGAAAAGGTAATATTATACTTTCATATACTCTCAGATATAAATAATCATCTGTTATCATAATGTCAGAGTCTTCCCTCACAATTTTCCTGGGATTGTCTCTGCTTAGAAGTTATACTTCTTCCTAGAAATAGCATCATGATACCTGAATGCCTCGGGAGAGGAGAAAAACATAATATAAATGCAGAGGAAAAATGTCATGCAGAGATTGCTTTAGGGTACAAGATCATTGGATTGTTCATTATCTTCATGTTCAAAGGAAAAGTTGAAACAGTTTTGAAAAGCAATCTGTCCCCTGACATTGACTACATTTCTCCTTGGTTCAACTTATTCTTTGGAAACTAGTGTAAGGTTATTAGTCATTAATAGTTGTTCAGTTCCTGCTATAGGCAGACTCTGTGCTTGGGGCAGAAGATACAAAGATAATTAAGACCAAGGCTCCACTCTCGTTTTATACTAACAACTGGGGAGACAGAGGGCAAGTTAACAATTGCAGTATAATTCATCTCCTCAAGAGCAGGAACTTTTGATATTTTTATGTAATTCTCTGTCCCTAGTGTCTAAAATACTGCGAGGCATACAGTACCTGCTCAGTACACGTGTGTCGAATGTTGGGTAAATATGACAATTGGTGTAAAGGAAATAACACTAACAGCCAGCTGCACACAGAAGATGGGACTTGGACTGAGACTTGAAGCATGTATAGGACACTGCCAGGTAGGCAGGATGCTCACAGAGGGAGGGCGTTTCTGGCAGAGAAGAGCATTCCTAAAGGCACAGGAGTGCGGCAGCACCTGGTGAATTCAGAAATACAGGTTGGTTTGCAGAGATGAGCATTAAATTCAGCAGAGAAAGTGTCAGGACATGAAACTAGAAAAGTTCAGCAGGAGCGATATTGATAAAGTCCAATCGATGTCTAAAAAGTATTTAAAACTGGACCTGCAAATGACAAAAAAACACGGAGAAACTTTGATTGAGTACTATATTATAGTTTATATGTAGTGCACATGGCAGTTAGGGAAGAGGGCTGGTGAATTAAAGGATGTCAACACTTGAGTCCAGGAGACCAACGAGGAGCCACTACAAGATTGCTTGTGAGGGACCACCGGGCCACCCTAGGGAGGTGAGGGTGGGCATGAAGTTCAGAGGAGCAGTGTTTTTTGAGACCAAAGGGCTTGGAAATTTGGTCTGGAAGTGAAGAACGGAAGGGAAATCTGGGTTTTTCTCTCAGGACATCTAGGCAAAAGCAGAGACACAGAGGGACCCTTGGGCTAACCTGATTTCAGCTTATTGTTCTAAGAGACCACATAGGTGTGTGTGACTGAGCTGGTCATAGTGTTGCTAACAGACCCAACCCAGGATGATCTACCTCATCAGCTGAATCAAGAAAGTCAGGATAATTCTTTTACCTAAATATGTATAAACTTTGATGATGCATATACTATTGTCAATGCAAGTCCAGCCTAAAAGTTAAAGATCTCCATGTTCTGGTAAATTTTACAAAATCACAAAACTTAATACAAAAAAAGAATCCAAAAGACCTAAACTTTCACACACAAAAAAAAAATCACAGGATTAATATAGAGTGTGATAGATGAAGCTTTGCTGCCGATTTTTTAAATATTCTGTCCTAATGTACCTTGAGGCCATCACCCTACCGTGGTCCTGAACTTTGTGCTGGTCCATAACAGAAGTCAGTTTCCTCATCGAGCACGTAAACACATCAGGATAGCCTGAAGCATCCTCGAGGGGACCCTTGTGGATACTCACAGCGTCTCTATCACTTCCATCCTGAATCAGGTGACACATTTCAGAGTGTGTGTTACATAGTTAATGATTTGCTGCACTGGGGGTAGAACTCTAAGCTATACTACATACTTGAGCTGAAATAGCTAACTGCTTACCATAATAATCACATACAATGTATTTCTTCTTAAAGAAGACTATAACCCTTTTAAAGGCAAAGGCTGAAAGTAACATCTTCAATAAAGTTGTAAATCAATTACAACAGTGAGGTGATTGCAGGGGTGGAGGGCGGTAAAAGGGGGTTAACTGGCGATGGGAAAAACAATAAAAAAATGACTACGACTTTTAGCAATGATCCACCCTGCAGATATTAAGTCATCTGCAATACTGTAAAATATTTATCATGGGGGTAAAGCCAGTTGAGGTTAAAGTATTTTGCCCAGTTATAAGTACAGTTTATTTTAAATACCAGTTACCTAGAAGCTTGAGATTTTTTAATCCTAAAATTTTAATTCTATCCAGGACATTTTTAACACCTGTGTGACTTTTTCTTTATTTTTAGTTACAATAGTTAGAATGTGTAGACTCTCAGAAACAAATAAGGATTTGTTTACCTGAGCCACCTACTTTTTCCTTGGATAGCTAAGAGGCTTTCACTAACCTGCAACCTCTAGAATATTCAGTACACATAAAAACAATAAAATAAAATATAAATAGAAGAAAAATAAACTCTTTGTTTGTTTTGAGTGTGTGTTCTCTAGCTAGCGCAAAATCAGTTACACAGTAGATAACTTGCTGAGCAAAAGCAACACCAAGTGATTTTCCTAAATTGCCTTTCCTACAAAAAGTAAGTTCTGTTAAAATTTAAATAAACTACTGTGGGGATTCAAGCTTATTTAGTCACATGTGAGCAAATTTATCCTAAAGACAAAGAAGTTTTGACTAAAGCAAGGGACCAGCTGCAGCTGTGGATTAAAAATTATCCACAGTGTTCTGAGAGAAAACAAACAAACATTACATCAGCGAACCCTAGCTTTCAGGTACTATAAAATTTTAAAGCCAGGAAACTTTGGTATTTATAAGAAATGTTTTCAAAGTGAGTGGGAGCTCTAAAATGCAAGAAGCATTATGATGAGATTCAAACTGCCCTCTGGTGAAAGGGCAGTCTGATAAGAACTTTGTACCATAATATTTGCTAGCTGAGATCATTCCATGTGCTGGGCAAAGCAAACAGGCTGCTAGCCAATCTTCTTCTCTCTTCCAGCAATGCCACAGAACGCCTGCCACATCCACGGGCTTCCTCAGCTCCATGCAGGGGAGAGAATCACAGCTGACCGGAGCAGGGTTGAATGTCTGACGCACAGAAAGTGCATCCATAGGGTGTTCAATAGCCAATGACATAATCTGATCCTCGAGTTCTGCCAAGAGTTCCACCGGTCTTGTAAATTTTTTGTCTTTTTTGAATGTGTAATATCGGCCAAAGGAAGAAGCAACAGCTGGTAGGTTTAAAGCATTTAGGTGATGCTCATCTGTTAGATAAAATAAGGCAAAGCACCTGATTAGCCATGTAAAGAAGGTGCCTTTGTACGCCATAGCAAAGGAGCTGAAAACTTTTATCCTCTATTTATTATCATTTGTAATTTAAAAAACTTGGTAATTTGGTGTGTACATAAAGAATATACAGAGTGAGGCAACAGTAGGCTTACAGTTGTTTGTATGGAAAATAATACAATAATTACCAAGTAATAATTCAAGAATAAACTGGGTTTCATGGACTCATAACTGTAAAGCTACTTTGATCCCACCCTGTATATGCATAATGTATACACATTATAAAACAATAAGATAATGAACACCCCTGAAACTGTCACCCAACCAAGAAATAAAATGTTGTTCGCTTCTATGATGTATCTCCTCATCTCATTTTCCTGCTTCCTGTCCAGATCAGCACTAATCACTGCCCTAACTTTGCGTCCATCATTCCGTTAAGTTTTAAAACTGTCATAAATATATGTGTGCATCCATCATTAACCATACGCAATATATCTGGGTGGTCATGTATTATTTTACTTTATTTTCATGATTATATGCTTTATTGTATTAATCTTCTACAATTTATTAATCAATTCTGTTAAGAAAACTATTTTTTATAATAGAAAAAAATACCATGATCTGCACCACCATTAGCTTTCTTCTAACTACTCCTGGAACACAGGTACAAAATTTTCTCCGTGGCACACCTGGGAGTGAGATTGCTGGGTCGTGTTGTGTGCAAATATTCTGCCTTTCAAGATAACACCCAATGCCTTTCTCACATGATGGTGTGAATCTTCTTTTCAATGGAGTTTGTGAAATAGATCGAGAGTGAGTTAATGCTACTACAGGGGAATTGGCGTAAGTAGAAATCAAATAGAAGACACGTGGCCATAAAAGCCAAAGGCACATGTACATGGGAGCCACACCCTGCAGTGGAGAACAATGATGTTCCTGGTAGACACGGGAACAATGTCAGGGATCTAGAGCCATTTCTAGGTACTGAAATATTTCAGTTTCCGAGAGCTGGCTGGGTGGCACTGGGTGACACCTCCAGTGAAATGTCGAATAGAAATGGTGATATTAAGCATTGTCCTCCCCCTTCTCAATGTGGAGGGAAAACTTTTATCATTTGCCAGAAAGTGTGTTGTCCTTTGTAGATTAAGGAAGTCCCCAGGGAACCCTAGTTTTGTAAGGCATTTATTTTTTATCAAAAATAGGTATTTGATTATTTCAAATGCTTTTTCTGCACCCATCAAGATTACTGTATTTTTTTCTCTTTTTGCTATTAATGTGAATTATTTTTTGTTGAAGCAACATTGCTTTAATATAAAAAGCAATTTAGATTTATCCTTCCCAGAATAAACCTAAGTTTGTTGGGTTATTTTCTTGCAGACTTCTGTATCTGTGCATATGAGAGAAAATGGACTTAAAATTTTCTTTTTTGAAATATCCTGATAGGGTTTGGTGTCAGTGTTACACTGCCATAAAATTAGATTTTTTTTCTCTATTCTTGGGAAGACTTTAGTTAAGATGTTGATGAGTCTTACTTCAATGTCTGGAAGATTTTATTAATGAGTCCTTCTGGACCTGGAATTTTCTTTGTGGAAAGTTTTTGTTGTTTCTGTTTTATTATAGTTTAAATATCTTCAGCAGAAAGTAGACTATTTAGATTTCCTAGTTTCTTTTATACAGTTTATATAATTTCACCTACATTTTCAAATGTATTGGCATAAATTCATTCATATCTTTTTTTAAATACCTGTGGGACTTTGATGTCAATGAGTTTTATCTTCTCTAGCTTTCTTCTTGATCAGCTTTGCTACATATTTATCAACATTAGTGGTACTGATTTCCTCTAGTATATGTTTGTTTACCATTTCACTAATTTCTATTCTTAATATATTTCCTTCTTTTACATTCTTTGAGTTTAATTTGCTGGGGTTTTTTCTAACTTTTGCAATGGCTGCCTACAAAGTACAATTTGAGACTTCTTTTTCTTCTGATATTATGCATTTACCATTATAAATTTCCCTCTGATCACTGCTTTGGCTGAATTTCACACATTTTGATGTCACATTTTTATTATCCTTTATTTTTAAGTATTTTTCATTTTTATGATTTCATTTATGATTCCACCTTTGACACATGGGACATTTAGAGATGTATTATTTCTTTTTCTTCTCTACCCAGAGAGAAGTTCATATGACGTTTTCTGGGTTTCCTTCCTAACTTAAAGGGTAACTCACAATTTCCAGAGCCCCTGATGTCCTGCAAAAGAAGGAAAAGGATGTCCTTTAATTCGTTGCAGCAAAACCCCACTTCAGCAGTGGTGACCTTGACTGTCAAATGGAACAGTATATTCACAAAAGGAAAAGTGATAGCATCTATCTCATAAATCCAAACAGAGCCTAGGAGCAACTTCTGCTGGCAGCTTGGGCCACCATTGCTCTGGAACGCCTGGCTGATGTCAGTGTCACATCCTCCAGGAAGGCTAGCCAGCGAGCTGTGTGAAGTTTGCTGCTACCACGGGAGCCACTGAGATTGCTGGTCACTTCACCCCTGGAACCCCCTCTAACAGCGCTGGGCACTGCGACTTCCGTGGTCATGGATCCCAGGGCACACCACCAGCCTCCCACAGAGGCGTCTTGTGTTAACCTGCCTACCATTGCTCGGTGTAACGCAGGCTCTCCTCTGGGCTAGGTGGACAGGCCCAGGCCTTGCAACAGCAGGGAAGCTCGCTCAGTGGGGCTGAGCTGCGGGTGCGCCCCCGGAAGTTCCGCTCGCGCACGCTACGATCTCACAGGAACACGCACGGAAAGTAATGCCTCCTCTCGACTGCAGAGATCCTGGAAGAACTGAAAAGGAAGGGTGGGCCATTGCTGAAAGGCCGTGACCTGGGAGAAACTGTCTCCGGTTTGCGAACTTAGTGATGTTCAGCTAGAGGTCGCAGACTGGTCTGCAGGTGCACAGGTGCCCTGGGGCCTGGTCCGCAGTTCCCACTGGAGGCTGGAGGGGCAGCTGCCGCTGAAGACTGGCGCCCCGCTAATGGGTAAGAACAGCCACTGAGTGGTCTTAAGCTGTTCTTCTTAAACAGAAAATAGAAATACGTGCGATGGGTTAAAAACAGTTTCTAAAGGGGAAAAAAAGAAATGCATTACATATTTTCTGATTATTTAGGGATTTCTCATTACGTTTGTGTTATTCATTTCTAACTTAATTCCACTGTGATGAGAGAATGTACTTTGATTTAACACTTGGGAAAGTTGTGACTTCCTTTACAGTCCAGAGACATATATGATTACTTTAAGCATTCCATTTGAACACGAATAGAGTGTGTATAATACAGGTGGAGAGCGCTGTGTCCTAGCAAGGTGTTTTACACACATATAGTAAAGTTCAACAGTTGTCCTAGATTCCCGTATGTCTGTTGGTTATTTTGTACGTTGTATCAGTTACAACATACTGAGGTAGGTCAGCTTTGTTTCACAGGTTTGGAGACTATGCATACAAATCTAGCAGTGTTATGCGTCCTGGTGGATTATGCCTTTTGCCCTTTGAAATGCCCCTCTTTCTTTTTAGTAATAATTTTTGCCTTAATGTCTGCCTTGTCTGTTATTAGTATAGTTGTGCCAACTTTCTTTTTGTGGGTGTTTGCATGGAATAATTTTCCATCCTTTTCCTTTCAACTTTTCTGGGTCTTATATATAAAGTATCTTACTTCTTTGTTTCTTTTTTTAATACAATCCGACAATCCAGGTTCTGGTGTGTTTTCCCTAGAAGAGAGAAAGGATTTTAACTGGGACACTTGGTGTATGTGTAGTTAATGAATCCTGAAATATTTGAGATTTTATCTGCCATCTTCCTCCTCTTTTTCCCTTATCTTGCCTTGTTCTGTGACTAAATCTGGCCAGCTAGAGGGCAAACCTAGCCACACACATTCCCTTACACAGTGTTTGCTTATGGGTGCTGTTGTACTGCAATGTCAGGGCTGAACTACAGCTGTTAAGTAATTAGCTGTTTAATTATAGAGTGGTATTCTAACACATGAGAAATGAAATTTTCTGAAAATTCTTTCATACATAAAACCTTATGGAAAGGGTAAGATATTTTAGTACTTATATACAACAAAGGACTCCTATTCAGAACTCCTAAAATCAGTATGTTAGAAAAAGAAAATCAACCCCAAAATAAAATGAACACAAAATTTGGACTTCTATTTCATGGATAAGGATACCCAAATGGCCCATAAACATATAAAATATGTACTCAAATTTATTAGAAATCTGAAAAATATACATTAAAACCACAATCCAGTAAAGCTCATCTATTAGAAAGTCTAAATTTTCCAAGGCAGAAGTAACAATTAGTATGGCTATAGAGCAACCGCAATTCTTTGTCGGTAAGAATGTAAATTGATACAGTCACTTTGAGAACTCTTTGGTGGATGTGCTGAAACTAAACACATACCTACCTCATGACCTAGCAATTCTATGCATACCCAACAGAACTTCATACACATTTTTACCAAAAGACATAGAAAAGAATGTTCTTACTGGTGCTATCTATTCTTTTACAAAACAGAAAACTCAAAACTACTCACGTGACCATCAACAGCAGAACGAATAAATAAAGTGTGCCCTTTTTCCATAGTGGACTATGAACACAATAAAAAGAAGCAAACTACAGCTGCGCACAACAATTAATATTAAAAACATAATACTGAATGGAAAAAGCTGCATACAAAAGAGTGCATATCAGGTGATTCCGTTCGTATAAAGTTCCAAACCAGGCCAAACTAATCTATGCTGCAAGAAGTCAGGAAAGTGATTTCCACCTGGAGGGGTTAGTGATTGGTGGGGAGGTTTGGAGGACGTCCCTGGGAACCAGTAGTATAGCATGCCTTGATCATAGTGCTGGTTACAAGTGCAATTAGTTTCTGAAAATCCATCCACCATATGTGCACCTTAGTGATGTACTTTTCTCTACTATGGTATTCTTCAGTAATTTTTTAAATTTTTTATGGAGTTTAATTTGATTAAGAATACACTTCTAGATTTAGTAATTAAGAAATAGGTGATTATTTAGACAAAAATTTAAAATGTGTTTTTACTACATTTAATTTTACTTTTCTCTGAGGCAAACTAATATATTTTGCATGTAGAGCCCAGAGTAGTTATCAGTGCAAATCCTTATGCCTGACAAAGCCTCTCTCCCATTTTTGTTACCCTCCCTTCACTATATTATTATATCATACATATATAAGGCAACAATATGCTCAAGATGGAAAAAATAGAACTTTTTATTGCATCTCCTTTCTGAGAAACCAGATG
>VMDR010019948.1:0-17923 GCA_007922815.1 Macrotus californicus | reverse complement strand
AGCTCCTTCTGGGTATTACACACATTTTTCATACAGTCATACATTTTTTTCCCCAGAGTAAAAGTAAAAAGACACAAGACTTGAATTCTAAAGACCTTGGTTCTAGTTCCGGACTTACTGACCTTCTGTGCAATTAAGAGAGTTACATGTTCTTCAGGGAAGGGGATTGATGCTCACTGCCTCCTTGCCAGTTGCCAAACATGACGATAGGTACTTTCTCCAGCCCCGCTTTTGTGTTCTAGTTTTAAATCTTCCAGTGACTGTTTGTCTCCTGTTCTCTGCTTTAAGTAAAGAGAGTTGAACCTATTTGCTCACAAATACAGCACAGAAACATTGTTTTACAAATTTTGATGTTAATATTTGGAAACAGTTTTATGAGAGAACATGGAGTTAACATGATGTAAAAATCTGGCCATAAAATATCATATGTGGTCTTAACATTTATTCTCTAAGGTGTGATTGAGGTTTAGGCTTTTTTTGTGGTAAAATGAATGAGAGAATAATTTTGAATAGTTAGTAATTCCGTATCAGTTTTGATATTTCATTTTGCAGTAGGATGATCTCTAGGTGGGGAATTGTGCGTTTTGGGGAGGGGCGGAGTGGGTGGTGCAGGAGCTACATATTTCTTTCCAGCCCTGCTCATGCCTGTAGGGTTATATAGCCAGAAGGAGCCTTAGAGATTCTTTAGTGTTATGGTTCACAAACTTACTTTGTATAAGTCAGTTTGGCCATATCACACAATTCCAAAGGTCACCAGAGATAGAGCTGTCCAACTAAAAGCTGAGAAGCTTTTAAATGGCCCCTTTCTTAGGGATTCTGACTCAGTAGGGAAAGGATGAGGTCCTAGGAAGCTGTGTTTGCTAGCTACCCTGTCCCCTCATCCACATATCCACAGAGGATTCGGACACGGTGGGACCACAGATCACATTTTGGGAAACACTGTCCTGATCTGTCTTATTTATGGGTGTGAGAAATAACATCCTAGGAAGTCGGGCAACATGTCCCAGTTTGTTAGTGGGAGAGGTGGGAGTGGACCACATGTCTCATAACTCCGTTCGGTGATTTTTCCCACCAGAGCATATACTGTTATTTTAGTGTCTAGTTACATCATGAACTAAAGATATGAACCACCAGCTTAAAGTGTCTGTATTTGTAGTAACCTCAGTTTTTTATAAATGGTTTTCAGATGTTTGGGAATAGCTTTCGTTCTCAGTCACTCTGCCTGCAGCCGAGGAATGATGGGGGAGAAAAAGGGAAGGAAAACCCTCAGCTTTCACCCCCCCCACCCCAACACACACACAACCTGCTGGAAACTGGCTTCTGTGCATTTTCTTCTCGAGTCATCATGACCCTGGAAGATTAACAGATACTTATTTAGAAAACTGTCCAAGGCATCCAGGAACTTGACACTCGATGAAAGGGAGAGTACGTGCCGCGGAACACCTTCTCTGCTCAAGTGCGATGTAGCAACTGTTGCTACGTTCTTGGAGGAAAGGAAGGAAATGTTTCGTGTGCCTGTTGTTGAGATGTGCTCCCATCTCTGTCACAAACCAGCCAAACCAAACACATGCCGTCTTCTGAGTCACACACAATCTATGATGCAGCACTGCACGTGGGAAGGAAAGTTTCCTTTACTGCTCATAGTCATTGTTAAACATCGTGTACGTTGTATGAAAAATGACAATTGTGAATTTTCTTTCAGAAGTCAGTTGCACAGAAATAAAGGTCTTTGACTGTTAAAGAGTATTTACTGATATAAGCTTAAATTCAAATTCTCCTATTCTAATGTTCCTTTTAAAACTCTGTATTTGTCAGCATGGGCTAGATAATGCTGTCATAACAAACAAGCCCCCAGTCATAGTGGCTTACAAATGGTTTATTTCCCCAGCAGGCCCGATACTCAGTGTGGATTGTCAAGAGGGCTTGGCTCAGTGTGCGTGCTCAGGAATCCATGCTGACAGGAGCTCCTTCTCAGCCCGTGTGCTCCCTTAGCTGCCAGGACAGGGAAAGTGGAAGGCTGCTCTGCCTTCCACGGGCTGTCACATGCTTCCACTCAAAGTGGCAGATGTCATATCTGGTCACATTGGCCAAATTCAAGAGGGTTGATAGTGTACTGTTATCATGAACCCAGAAAGTTCTCTTTCTTGCTTTGGTTTAAACATTCTTAGCTTTTCCAAATTTCCAGCCTTCCAAGATATGGCCTGGATGTTTACCTTTTCTGACTATATGTGAATAGAGGTTCGCTGACATTGCTATAAAATGATTGAACATTTTCTTTGGTTTACCTATTTAAATTTTTAAAAAATTTATAATTGGTAAAATGCACATACCATTTAAACCACCTTGCCCTTTTTTAGTGTACTATTAATTAGTGTTAAGTGCAATGCCATTGTTATGCAACCAGTCTCCAACACCCCTTTCATCCTGCAAACCTGAAACTCTATAGCCATTAAACGATAACTCCCCATTCTCTGTGCCCCTGTGACCACCATTCTACCTTCTGTGAATTTGACTCTTCTAGGGACCTCATTTAAGTGGGCTCATAACAGCATTTGTCTTCTTGAGATTGGCTTATTTCTGTCAGCATAAGGTTCATCTCTGTTACAGCCTGTGTCAGAATTTTCTTCCTGTTAAGCCTGATTAATACTCTTATTCATTAACAAGAGTATTATTACTAATATAATAACACTCTTATTATATTACTAAGATGAATAAACACATGTTGTTTATTCATTCATCTGTCCATGGACACTTGAATTGCTCCTACTTTTTGGCCATTGTGAGGAGTGCCACTGCGAACATTGGTGTTCCATTATGTTTCGTGTGGGCTTATTCTGAATAAAAGAGAAGCACCACCTTGTGCAGACATCTGGTTTACTGTTTGAGAGACCCAGGAAACAGTTATTTAAATGATGGACCAAGAGGCTCGCTTTGGGACTCTCCTGCCAATGGTTCCAGCAAAAGCTGAGCAATATACCGCCCCCTTCCTGTGCATTTAACTATAGCATCAGGGCCAGTGGACTCTTGTGTTTGGTCCTGTACGTAACCTGCAAGCCTTGACCTTTCCCAAGAAAGGACACAGTATGTAGCTAGCACATTGTTTTTCCTCTTAAGATCCATGAGCATGGCAAAAAGAAGTAATTTTCTTCCTTTCTTTACATCTGACTCAAACATTGTGTGAAGGGGGGTCAAATAGGAATCAATGTGTAAAATGTAGGCATGCAAATTAATTGCATGCATAGCACAGATGCGTGGAGGGGCAGGGTGGAATTTTGGGAACAGTGTTGAAAGGAAAGGAAGTAGACCAAGATCCAAACTCTGCTTGCTACTTGCTAATTGCATAGTTTTGGACAAATTAGTTACATAGCCTCTCTGAGTTTCATCCCCGCCCCCTCCTCAACCTCTGGAATGAAGAGCTTGAATTACATGATCTTAGTAGGTTAATACCGCTCGATCATAACTTCTAAAATGAATAGGAGTTTCCAGCCTTTTCTGATGTGAACCCTCTTTTAACACAGAAAAATATTAATAGGTCTGTTTGATGGATTTTTTAGAAGTGAAATCAGAATGTGGAAACTCCCCTGCTTAATGCCTTCAGTGACTCTCTGTTGCCTCTAGACTTGGATTTCTAAGCCTTTTTTCATTATCGCCTCCCTTTTTAGACGTTTTAAGACAATTTCCCTTAACCACACCCCCACCCCCGTGAGATTTTAATGCTGTAAACTGTTTACATGTGCCGTGGCCCTCTGAAGGCCCTCACACCATTCTTCGTTAAGCCCTCCGCTCTCGTACAAACCAATGTTTCAGCCCCTCGAGGGTATGATCGCCCACATTGAGAATGTATGCGTTTAGACTGGGGTTGAAAATCCTTACTGGTCTTCAGGGCCTGGCAGCTCCGTTGCCTGTTTAGCCCTCCACATTCCCCGCCCCTCCTTCTCGTGCTCACTACTGTCCAGTCCGCTGGCCTCCTTTCTGTTCCTCAAGGGCATCAAGCTTGTTCCTACGTCAGGGTCTTTGTACAAGTTGTTCTTTTTGCTGGAGGCTCTTTTCTGTATTTCTGATGAATCAGTTTATGCTCATCCATCCACCCTCCAGCTTAACTATCACTTCCCCAGCAGAACCAGTCGCTCCAGCTCACCCCGCCCCAGTGCACATTAGGCCTCTCCTGTTGTTCTCTGAGAAGGCCCAGTCTCCTTCGAGCACTGGTGATTTGTAATGATAACTGTATTTGTACTTTTATTATATGTCTGCCATCCCCAATAGATTGCAAGCTTGAAGCCAGAGACTGACTTATCTCCCTCTCTACGTGCCACATCTAGTTCAGTGCCTGGAATTGTTGAAAAAAGAATTAATGAAGTGTTTTTGAGAAAATAGGCAGCGACAAAAACTGCTGTGAACTTGGTATTGCTTTTTCAATGAACGTATACACTCACGTTAATTGTTTTTCACAATGTAAAAGAAAATACATTTGTACATTGCTAAGCACAACAGCACATATGTTACATGGATTAGGTAAGGAAACACTAGCTGCTAAAGCAATGAAATCCAGAAATATCAGTATTTTGATAAAATAGTTTATCTCTCATTCACATAGAAGTCCAATTGGCAGAGCCGCAGTGCAGGTAAAGGATCTGCTCCAAGTGGTCGTGCGGACGCTGGCCCGAGGAAGACCATCCTGTCTTTGACGCAGGAGTTCTGGGGTCGCCCTGGTGCTGTGTCTGGATGACGGAGGGGAGGAGAGTGTTGAGAATTGCCTGGGAGGTTTTCCTGGGGGTGGTCTTGGGAGTGGAATGCATCACGCTGCCCACACCCATTTTCTGTGTTTCTGATCAGACTCAAATCTCCAGTTGGGTCCCAATTGCTATTATCCTACCACAATAATAGGAATTCAGTCACATAGCCACACCTTCTAGCCAGGGAGCCTGGGTGGACCACTGGGAACTCAGGAGGTAAGCTGGCTTCTTTCATAATATCCTTGGAAAGTCACACACATGTGTGCAAGTTGATGTGTAGATGTATGTGGATTTACAAATCACCTTCAGTTAATACACAGGCCCTGTGGAGTTGGAGACCCAGAGAGCGGGAACCTCCAAAATTAGGAGTATGTGAGTTTTATTTTAGGAGAGGTGTTTGTCAAGTTCATCATTTTTGATATTAAAAGGACAAAGAAGGTGGACTAAAGTTGATGGGGTTGGGGAATGGGATGTGCATTAGAAGTACACTATATTTATCTAACCCAACAAAACAAATAATTGCCAGCAAACAACTAATCTTCCCCGGCTCTTCTTGTGTGGCTACAGAGAGTGCAGATTAGCATCTTGTCAACTGAATGTCAGCCCAGGTGGGGCTCTGGCCCAGCTGCTGGCAGCTCTGTCATTAATAAAAGGGAGCCTTTTTCTTTTCTTTCTTTTTTTTTTTTATACCAATAGACTGTTTTCAGTTCTGAAATCACCTGATAAGCCCTATTCTTTTGATGAACTACAAATAAAAACTAGTCCTCCATCCCATGGGGCTGTTAATCAAATAGTGTCTGTTTGAAGAATAAAAAAAAGGCCTATTGCATGTCTGGCTCATAATCCTACAAGGCAGTTGTAATTGAACTACGAAATCGTGATACTGTGCTTTCACCTGGGCCGAAGCTTACCTAGCCATCCTTCTGGTTTGCCATCCCCCCTGTGCCGTGGATGGGAGTGGAAACATGAGCCTGGGCCTGCCTTTGTGCACGCTTTGTGAGCCTTCTCAACTCCGCCCCTTAGCAGGAGGAAGACGAATTCTAAGCTTGGTGGGTTAGGTGAGCTGCTGTATTTACTTCTGTTTCATTGTCTAAAGGAGTTTTTGAGACTTGCCCCTTTCTTTCCTCTTCTTCACCCATCTAACTCTATAACCTAGCGATCACTTTAGAAAAGTTGGGAGAAAAAAATCAGCATCTGGTGACCAATGGTAACTCCAAGTAGAAAATGTTATATACTTTAAACTCTACAATGTCAAATAAGTTAATTGGCAAAATGAATTTTTTTTTCAATAAGTATACACATTCTCCACCCGCTGCCCCTTTCAGTTCTTTTGCTTTGCCTTTTGCACGGGGTATGGGTTCGGATCAGAGTGGTTCTGCTTTCTATGCTTCTGATGAAGCTGAAAAGTGTTGGGCTGACATTATCAGAAAGTTGTGGCCGCTGTGAACAGAAGCTCAAAGCAGGTTGGTGAGGTCACACTGAGATTCTTTTTGGTGCCTTAGTAGGAATAGTAAAGAGGTTTATGCTAGTTCCAGCCAGGGCCAGAGCTGAATGAGGGACCTCCCCAGGGCAAGGATCTGCAGCTTGGCAAGCTTTGGAGTGGGGCTGACTTGCAACAAATTGGTGGATAATCTTCTCCTGCGTGTTATGAAACACGGCCTTATTTAGAGCAGGACGGCAGTGTAGAAGCTGGGCAGAAACAGCTCTGTGGGACCCCTGCTGCAGGAGCAGTGTTGGAGTTACACTTCATTCAAATCCTCTTCTGAAGAGCTTTAGGTGTCTCTGTATTTGGCAACATGGCAGTTCCTGCTGGACGTTGTCTGGGTCTTCCCCCAAGCAGAAGATGGCTGTTCAGAGGAATGCTTATTGAGTGGGAATTGGGAGCCTGTCAGCCAAGCATGAGCTCAAGTGCTTCTCCTTCCTTGCAGCTGGAGTCGATTATGTTTTTAGCTGCCACTGTTAATGAGTCAAAAGCAGCATCTGTGGAGAGTGGGGCTGGCACTTTCAGGGCGGTCTGCCACCTTGCCATCAGTTGCTCCAAAGCGAGTCCTGGGTGTAGAACAGATAAAACTGGATGTCGGGTGGGTGGTTCTTTGAGGCTGTTTTTGAGGGAAAATGGGAAATGATGGAATCTGACACTGAGTGACTTGCCAGTTACAGTTTGTACCACTTAAGCCTTTTGTGTTCTTGTTGTTTTTGTTTTAATTAGAAGGTCTTCTAGCGGTAAACTTAGTTTTGGTCTCTGAATTATAAAGGCTCTTCCTGTAGTCATTAATTTTGGGGGGTGATTTCTGAAGCTGAGACTCGAATAGATGACAGGAAGCCCTTCCGTTCAATTTGTTTCATTCATTTTGTAAGCCTTTTCTCTGTGTTGGGTGGGAATAAGTATATTCCCTTTGGTGCAGGCTATCCCAGAAGACATTGTTATTTTAAATACAGTGATCTAAGTAATCAGGTTATTACAACGGGTCATTCTCCATGTCACATTTTTTAAAACAAATATAAGTAAAATGCAAGCTCTTTGGAATTTATTTAGGAATCCATAGTCTGGATCACTCTCCTTTTGCAGAGTAACCTGATACATGATCTTTCCCCTAAATTTTAGGACACATTTCTTTAAATGGGTTGACTTTATTTTCTGGATTTGACCGATCACTTGTTTCAGATCAATTGAGCTAGGCAGTGAAAACCTTCAAGGAAAGGACTAATCCCTATACATCTTAGGCCCTCCCAAAAGCTCAGGGTAGCACCGTGCATAGTAGACACTCCTTAGATTAAGTTGTATGCCTTTCTTTTGGCTGCTATAATAAAGTACCACACACCAGATGGTAATTAAAAAGAGAGAAATTTATTCTCTCACAGTTCTAGAGGCCAGAAATCAGCATCAAGGTGTCAGCAGGGCCGTGCTCCCTCCAGAGGCCCTGGGGCAGAATCTGGTCCTTGCCTCTTCTAGCTTCTGGTGGCTACCAGCAGTCCTTGGTATTCCTTGGCTCCAGTCTCTGCCTCTGTCTTCATATTACCTTCTGTGTTAAACCTCTCTGCTTCTCTCTTGTGGTGGCAGTTAGGACTCACCTGGATAATCCAGGATAATCTCCTCACGTCAAAACCCTTAACTTAATCACATCTGCAAAGACCCTCTTTCCAGACATTGGGCATGGCATAGCTCTGGGAGCCATTACCACGCCTACCGTACCCATGTGTGGTGTCTGCATGTTCCTGAGGCCCGTCATTGGAGGTCCATCTAAAGCTCTTACCTGCAAGGATATATGCTTCTGTTTTATTGTTGGCAGGATGTTTGCTTCGAGTCACTTCTGTTTTAATACCTGCTTGTTCTTTATTCTTTGCCTATAGGATATCAAATCATTTGCAGTGAAAATGGCTTTCGCTGCAGTAAGAATGACTTTGGCCTTGGCAGTCTGTGTCATTAATAGTGAGTTTCATGTACCGTTTGGGACTGAGGGCACAGCATTATAGCTATCATCACTGAAACTAATGAAAAGCTGGGCGTGGTGTCCAGAGCAGGTTTATATTTGTGCATATACAGGTTACAGGACAGCAAAATCTTGTTGCTAACAATATGTGTAGTTCCCCCATCGTCTTAGTTATGAGCATTTTACTCTCTAAGATACACTCTGAGTATTTTCACAATTCACTTCTTTTAGAATACCCAATCCATAATTCCTCAACTCTGCTGGGACCTACAACCCTTACTGCTACCACCTTTTCACTTACCTCACTCACTGTCCTTCCCTCCATGGCCAGCGTAAATGCCTTGGCCAACGGCTATGATCACTCCCTCGGTTCCGTTCTCCCCCTCTGCTTGGTGCCCTCACTTGGCGAAACCTTCACCGGAGTTGATCCCACCTATGCAGCTGAATGCAGTCACTCTAAATTCCCGATCACTGCCCTCAAATGGGCCATTCTACTGCTCAGCAATCATACTGTATTTTCTTAGTTCATGCACTCTCTCACCGAATATTTTCTCTGATCAAATCTCCCACTCACAACTTCCTGTTTGAGGGGAAAAAAAGCTATCAGAAGAAAACTCCACTTTCTCACTTACCTGCACCTAGTTCACATACTCAAACTTCTCTCCAGTTATGAAGAGTAAACCATCCACTCCCCTAACAAAGGCCGATCTTTCCACCTAGTGCCCCAGATCCCATCCCCGTTTCCCTAGTCAAGGGTATTGCACGTTGAATAATTCTTCCACCTTTTTCTGTGCCCTCTTTGTCCCTTCCCTCCCTTGAATGCTGAAATTTTGCCACCAGCCCACAAACACTCTCATTTCTGTTATCATAAAAGCTTCTCTTGATACTACTTGCCCTTCCATTTACTACTCAGGCTTCCAACTCTCTTATCCATTGAAACTCTTTGGAAGAGTAGCATATATTTGCTCTAATTATTTCTTGAATATAGTGTGGTCAAGCTTTTATACCATCACTCCTCTGACGCCACTTTTATCAAGGCCATCAGTAACCTTCATATGACCAAATCCAATGGACTGTCCTTATTTTACTTGACTGACCACTTAACACAAACGGTCATTCCCTCTTCCTGTAACGTCTTTCATTGCTTGGCCTCCAGAATGCCACGCTCCCCTTTCTTCCTGCACTGCAGGTGGTTCCTGTTCTATCTCCCCTGCTCCCCAAGGACCAGTTCTTGGATTCTGGCTTTCTCCACACTCAGTCCTTGGTAATCTCACTCAATATCAGGGTTTTAAGTACTAATTAGACTCTGATATCAGATTTGTATCTGCAGCCCAGAACTTTCCTAAACTCCAACCTCATATATTTACCTCCTAATTAACATTCCTACATGGATATTGAATAAGCATCTCAAACATAACAGGTAAAACTGAGTTCCTGACTTCCTCCAAAACAACCTAAAAACAGACTGCTTCTCTTGGGTTATCCCGCACTTCCTTTACTTTGAAAGGTAACTCAATTCTTCCCTTTGCTCAGGCCAAACATGGGTGTTGTTCCTAATTCCTCTATTTCTACCTCACTTTATATCTAATTGAATGGCAGTGCTCCGAGCTCCTCCATCTATATGTACAGAAAAAAGTCACTTCTTATCAATCTTCAGTGTCACCATCTTGGTTCAAATGCCCTACTTCTAGTCTGGATTCTTGAAAAAGTGCTACCCAACTGATCTTAGCTTCTCTTATCTACCTGTAGTCTGCTCAGAACAGCATCCTAGAAACCCTGTTAACCTGAGTGAGGTCACAGGACTCCTTTATTTAGTAACCTCCAATGTGCTCATCATTTACTCCTTTTCTTCTCAAAGTAAAAGCTACAGCTTTAAAATGGCTTGTAATGCTCCATAAATATGGCCACCCGTCTGGTCCTCTCTCCTCTGGCCTCCCTCTTACTGTGTACCAGCCACATCAGCCTTCATGCTCTTCCTCGAACATGCCAGGGAGGCCCCCCCTCAACGAGGTTTTGCATTTAGTATTCAGTACTTTATAAAAAAATAAATAAAATGATGTCTTTATTTCTGCTCATTTCTACTCTAATTTGGGGGCTAACATGCATGTGGTTCTTCCAAGCATAATTTCCTTGCTATTTGCTAAATAAAATCTAATTCTGTGTGAAGTGAGTTGACAAGTAAGAACCTGTGCTTTATGTCATTTTACAGACTTGTGATCTCTCCCTTTTGCATCTCCACAAGATAGTTGAAATCCTTATTGTCCTACGCGTTTTTTAAAAACACTGTGGCTGACTTCTTACGATTCTGTTTTCTAACTATGGTGGTATATACTCAAAGCTCACTGGCACCAGAGACTGAGAAGAGTGAAGGGACCCTAACCTAAGCAGAAGCTCGCAGATGACAGAGGCCACGTCATGACAAGTCTTCTCTCACCCAGGGCCTGCGAGGGAAAGAACACAGCTGGGTGCTACCTCAACCACCTAATTGGCAGCGTGATCTCAGGCAAATCTCGTAATCTCTGTGGCCTTTGTTTCCCATCTGGAAAGGGGAAGATGTTGAACCAGTGACTCTCTGAGGCCCTGTTTAGCCCTAGCAATCTGTAAATGTAGACGGGGGCACCACACAGGCCATAAATACCTACTAGATTACCAGTACATCAATGTCTTTCCTTTTTCTTACTTTTTTTGTTTGTTTGTTTTTTGGCCAGCTTTCATGTTAAAATTTTCCACCCAATAGCAATACCAGAGGCAGAGGACTTACAGAGGGTACCACCCCTGCTGACGGCCAAATATCTCTCCAGCGTAGCCACTGCCCGCATAGATGGCCTTTGGCTAGAAATTGGCCAGCTTTAGTCCCCTTCCACAAATAAACTTTAAAGTACTCCCTTGAAGAGTGAGAAGCTGCCAGTGGAACTGGCAGTGAGTTTTATAATTAGTTTTTGATGTTTTCCATGTGAGTTTTGGTCTGAGGGCTGTGCATTTGGTTGGGTTGTATTGATAGGTTTCCCATGGACATGCTTCACACCTGCTGGCCGTGTAGGAACCAGTGTGTGTGTGGGGGGGTAGCTCCTGCTTCCCCAGGCCCTCTGCTAGCCTCTGTATGTGTCCACTGCTATCTCTGCAGCTGTAACTCATGCCAACCAGTCCATCTTGTGCCTCATGCATGACTGCTGCTGGGGAAAGCCTGGGACTCCTCAGCTTAGACGTGCTGAGTCGGGTCTTAGAAAGCGTTTTCCCTAAAATGCTGTTGCAGATCACGATGAGGGATAACTACACAAGCCCATTGCTGTGGGCCAGCCTCTGGCCCCTCCAGAGAGCCTTTATCTCCATGTTAGGAATGATGAGAGTGATGTCGGCGTTAATTAGCAACCGGTAAAGAGTTGAGATAAATTGGAACCCAGATCTTTCCCGCTTCACAGTACATGTTCTCGGTGCTGCTCTGAACTTTCTCTTAGATACAGCCAGTGCTTGTCCTGCATTCTCTATGGTTCAGTGGGTTTTGACTGATAGATCAGAAAACCAGATTTTTAAATCCACATCATTGTTTTATAGATTTAAAACAACTTCTGTTTTTAAACAAACTTAACAACTCTGGTCGTATTAACCCTTTGTAGGTTGGGGGGCTTGGTTTACTTGTGGATTTAAGTGTCATTTTTTTTTTTTTTTGTTAGTTACTCAGATCTCTCTTACACTGAAAGATTAAGACAATTGAGGTTAGTTGAGAATTGGCCTACTATATATCATTGTCCATATTATGTTTTCTTATCTTACCATAAAAACTAAATCCTTACTTCCACTAACAAAACCACACAACTAGAAATTAGGAGAGAAAGAAGGCTCTAATGCTTTCTTTTAAGACATGTATCTTGAGGTTTGAATCAAAATGATAGTGTTTTATAGTTGATATCTGTTTAATTGTGACACAGTGCACCTGCTTGCTTTTAAGAAGAGAAGTAATAGAAGTTTGAGGAGGGAAAGGGACGTGGACACCCAATAACTCTTCAGTGGTATCCTGATGAGTTAAGCATAAATGAATCAAAAACAGATGGACTTTTTTGTCACTTGAAATACACATGGGTTTAAAAACCAAGGGAAAATATGCTTGGGGAAAAATATTTTTTTGCTAAAGCCCAAATGTTTGAATTAAAATTGAAGATTTTCATAGGTTCCAGCTAGTAGTTGTGTGCACTCATCTCTAATTTAGATGGGTGTGTGCATACGCTGAGCATTTAAACGATTCTGTGGGGCTGCTGTCAGGGAGGCATAGCAGTCCCGTAAAATGACATAAGGCACAAGGGCCTTATGTGCAAATTCGTTTCACATGGGTTCTTGGGTATTGAGTAACATGAATTTCATGTAATTTGATTCTTGAAAATTTCATAAGGTTTACCTCAATCTTTGTGTGTGAAAGTGGAAACAGTTTCAAAGGGATACCTCCAGGTGCTGTGCTGGGCATCCTTACTCTTCAGCCTTCTGCCAAGGGCGGAGTGTCATCTCCTTGACCTTGTGCTTAACTGACTCTCCTTCAGTTTCCTTGGTCATTGTTTCGGGTTTGGTTGAAGCCAGTCTTCCCCATAATTTGTTCCACTAGCTGCAGGTGTTCCTATGAACTTTGACTTAACTTTGACTTTACTGTAAACTGGAAAAGTGGAGAGAGGTGTCAGTGGGATGTCAGGAACCCCCATGGCCCTGCAAGGTGAGGACTAGAAGAGATTCCCCAGTCAGTCGTCTTCCTCTGATGAGACCCTTCCTTGCTGACTGGCTTAACTTGCTGTGGTGTCTTTGAGGAATGTGGGAACGGTGACCTTTTGAGAGCACATTTTTCTGAAGTATGAATCCATTAACTCTGGGCACGTCCATTGCTTTTCCTAACGTCTGCCTGGGTATCTGGCCACCAACATCTCTGCCTTGTGCCTCGGTCCCTGCTAGGAAGGAAAATATCACTCCTTACGCTTATGCTCACCCTGCACTGAACTCCTACCAAATCTTTCCTTTGTTTTCCTCACAAATAGCCATCGGTTCCCACTTTTACTCTCTATTTTACCCTCTATTTTACTCTCTATTTGGTACCTTCTGTACACAGTTTAGTCATTTGGTTTCACAAAGAATGCTTTACTTGACTTCTATTTCTAGAAAACTCTACGTCTCCAAACCATTCTTATTTTGTTTCTTATTTCCTTCCCTTTCTCTGGTGAACTGTTTTTTAGGCATAAATTTGTTATTACCCAAAGTCTTCTCTCTGCACGGTCAGTATTATTACCCCATTTTACAGGGGAGAAAACAGGCTCAGGTAGAATAAGCACCTTATTTGGGACCATATAGCTACTTAGAAACAAACATCTGTATGATTCTAGGCTTTTATTCCACTACAAATCACTGCCATTCTTGTATCTGACAACCTTAAGTGCACAATGAAGTTACAATGTTCAAGATGTTTGCTGTGAGATAGGCATCTAATTTGACTTTTTCCCAAGGAAAATTCAGTTATTCCAACACCATTCACTGACTGGTCTATTGTTTCTCTCCCATTTATGATGCCTTCTCTCTCCTCCCCAAATCCTCACACAAGAACGGGATCACGTCTGGTCTTTCTGTTCTGCTGCACTGATCTTTTCTGAATGTTCCTGTACAGGTATGACCATGTTTTAGTTACGGCAGCTTAATGTGCAGGGATGTATGGGTCTTCTTATCCGAAAACAACTGCCCTCCTCTGTGCCCTGATTCTTCCCCCTCCTCTTTGGAATATCTTAGTTGTATTCAAGCCTTGGCTCTTTCAAATGAATTTTATTATCAATTTGTCTATATCCTTAAGTTGTTTTGATTGGAATTGCACTGGCTTATTTACATTAATTTGGATGGGAATGACATCTTTTTGATCTTTCATCTTTTCACTCTTGAATTTGCTATAATTTTTCACTTAATGATAAGGCCTTCTATGATCTTCGATATAGATTTGTAATTTTCTCCAAAGGCTCTTGTACATCTTTGATTGGATTCCTTCCTAACTGCCTTATTATTACGTTTTGTTGTTTGAGATGGGATACTTTTTCTCCTTATATTTCTATTTGGTTGTTATCAATGTGGAGGAATGTTATTAATTAGGATGGGGAATGTTATGTATTTTATCACTTTTGTATCAGATTATGTTACTGTTTGCCCAAAGTCTCTTACAGGCTATACCCAGACTGAGGGTTTGATCCCTGGTTAGGGTGCATACGAGAAGGAAACCAATCGATGTTTCTCTCTCTCCCTTTCTGTCTCTCTAAAAACAATGAAAAAAAAATGTCCTCAGGTGAGGGTAAAAAAAAAAGGCCCCCACAGGTTTTCTATCTGACTTGGTGTGACATCCAAGGTCATGATGACCTGTGCTGCCCTGCTGTGATCCGGTCCCATGAGCTCCTTCTGAGTTTATCCCCTACCCTTAGCTTCCTCATTCCCCTGACACGTGTAAATACCGCCCTTGGCCTCACCTTCTCCTTTACTAAACTTTGAGTTTCTTCATACCGCTCGTTACTAACTGGCATTTTAGTCTTTTCTAGTTCTTTTCCTGCCTTCCCACATTATAGTTAAGGTCCATGACAAGGATTTTGTTTTATTCACTATTGTATCTTCAGTACCTAGAACAGTGCCTGGCTCAGGGTGGGCTTTTAAAAAACTGCTGTTTGAGTGAGTGAATAAATGAGGACAGCAGGTTTGTTGAACTCTCTACTAGAAAACCCAAGACAAACAATTGGACTCTGTTGGCAGTCTGCAAATCATGCCAGTGTTAGAAGAGGTGTGCCCTTTAGCATGGCCCCTTGTCCCCAGGACTCTGATGTGAGCACCCATTGTTGGCTAATAGGACACCTGAGTGGACATATCATGTTACTCCTACATGCTTCTCTAAAGTCTTCGAGTCTTCTTGCATACTCAGGCCTTCCCTTACCACCTGGTGAGCTGCCTCCCCTGCAACTCGTCAGCACAGTGTGGAAGGACATCCCCGGTGAGCCTTAGTAATTGTCTTAAACGTACAGGGTGCAGCAGAAGTAAGGCCTGCTTGAATGTGGTCCGTAGGGTAATAATATGGGTGTAATAATTTATAGTTTCAATTTGAACACCTCACCTACAATGTCATATGGTGTGCTTGAGTGTGATATTGTTATGTTATAGGATTACATGCTTATGATTTTGTAGTAAACGATTTTTGTAATAAAAAAGGGTGTTATTTGTGCTGGACCCTGTATATTATAGTCTTAGCATCTACTTTGATGTACCCTTTATAAACATTGAGCTATATGGCAATTTGGCCAAGAAACAAGAGCTGCCCTTGAGAGAAAGCTTTGTCTAGTGAGTCGCCACGTGGCTAGAAGTTCAGCTTGTTCTTACCACTGCTATTGATGCTCACAGTACATTTGTCACATTGTATATGAGTACACTTCCGTTCATTCATTTATTCATTCCATAAGCTTTGATTGAACAAAAGCATGCTTAAGGCAGTCTGCATGGTAAGGTACATTATATGACATCTGTGGCAAAAACCCTCCCCTTGCGGGGTTCATACTCTATTTGTGGAGACAGTGAAAACGCGTGGCGCTCAGGGACGCCGGCAGAGGAGTAATTCATTCTATCTGGCAGAGCCTTGGGAGATTTCACAGAGAAGGCAGCAACTGAGCTTGATCTTGTTTATTAAAGGATAGATAAGTTTCCAAGGGAGAGTGAAAAACTAGCCTTACAAAAGTGAAGTGTTTTTAATCCAGACATTTTACTTATAATAACTTGTCCTACAGATATACATGTACATGTGTACAAGGCTTTATTCATGAGAATGTTCATTCAGTGTTGTTCATAAAAGCAAAATAATGAAAATGATGTCAGTGTTCATTGTTATGGGGACTGGCTTAATAGTCTGCAAACTTTAGCAATGTTAAGACAGTCTGTATGCACTGTTTAGAAAGATACAACATTAAATTGGAGAAAACCCTCAAGGGTCAGAATAATACATGTAGAAAGAAAAGAAAAGGGATAGGTTTATATATGCATAGGAACATTCCGGAAGGATATTATTTTACTTATCTATTGCTGCAAAACAAACCAGGCGAAATCTTAGTGGTTCAAAACAACCAAGTTGGGTTTTGTTTTTTTTTAATGCTCTTGACTTTGGGCATGGGGACTTTGGTCAGGGTATAGCAGGGAAAGCTTACTTGTGCTCCAGAATAACTGGGGTCTCAGGTGAGATAGTTTGAATGGCTGGAGATGGCTGGATTGTTTGAAGGGGCCATATATCTGGCTGTTGATTGGGTTTCTTGCTTCATTTCCATGTCACATCCATATTTAACATGGCTTCTTCAGTCACAAGTCTGGTGCCTGGACTGGGACAGTTGGAAGATCTGGGGCCACTCAGGGGGATGTCTCTCTCTCTCCCCTCCCAAATCCCTCCAAGTGGTATCTTCCTGTGGCGAGCAAGCATGGGCTTCCTAACAGCGTGGCAGTCTCAGCGTAGTTAGATTTATAAGGCAAGCTGGCTTCCTCCCCAGTGAGCATTCCAAAAGGTCCAGGTGGAAGCTGCAAGGCTTCTTACAACCTGGCCTTCCTTGGAGGTTCCAGAATACTACCTCCAGTGATCTTGCAAGTCAGTAAGACCAACTCAGTTTCAAGGGATTGGGTGCCACCTCTCAGTGGTGGAAGAGCGAAGAATTTGTAGGTATCTTTAATCTTTTTTAAATCTACATAAATTCAGATATATCAGAAGTTTGTTAATAGTAATGGCTTCTGAAGAGGGACTTAGAGGGATTCTAGGGAGACTTACAATTCATTGTATATTTCCCAGAGCTGTTTAATTAGGAAAAAATCATCATTGTATTTGTATGATGTTTTTAATGAAAAAAACAGCCCCCAGACTTGGTTGTTATTATCAAGGTCAGGGGGCACAGAATTGCATGGCTCGTGGAGGCATGGCGAGCAACTGTGCTCAGTTGTCTGAACTGTCCCTCCAGGTACCTGGGAAGCATTTGCTCTGGCACAAGTAAGGGGGTTAGATCCGGAGGACAGGGCAAGTGGAGGGCTAGGGCTGTAGTCTAAGTTCATAACCTTAAGTTCTAGCAGAGGAAAGAGTTAGACACAGGTCTGTTTAGGGTTCTCACTTAAAATGGAAATCACTCTGTACAGGAAGGGTTCATATTTCCTCTAAACTTCCTGAATTCCCACCCCTTCCACATTAGCCCTCTGATGGTGCTAGACCTGGCGTCTGTCAGCAGAGGTGAAAGGCACTAGGCTGCACTCACACGCCTGAGGCCCCAGGAAGTGCAGCAGTAGCACCCAGGGGTTAGAGGCGAATGGTTGTAGCCTCGGTTACAATTAAGGAAGAATGGGTAAATATACATATACATGTGTCTATTATGTGTCATATGCATGTTACATCATGTGCACAGATTTAACATAAAAAATCTTTATCTGCCACCTTGCATATACATGCCACGGCTTTCTCTTAATACCACAGAAGTCACCTCTCGTGTGCCTATAAAGTCTGTTCTCTGTGGCTGTCTAGTTCTTGGCAACCCCTCAGGCTATTTGGTCACCAAAGTGGCTTGTCCCTTCCTAGGACCCCAACTAGGACCAACAAAAGGAAAGGAAGGCCTTTGTTTTCTAAATTTGCTTGGTTTGCTGAAGCAGGAGTGAAAAATTCCAAATTTAGGATTGTGGTTATAATGTCTTTTGGGCTTCTAATTTTGTGTTTGTTTATTCAATTTTACTTTAGGATTTTTTTTTTAAATTTTAAAGCTT
>VMDR010019947.1:0-17925 GCA_007922815.1 Macrotus californicus | reverse complement strand
AGAAAGAAAGAAAGAAAGAAAGAAAGAAAGAAAGAAAGAAAGAAAGAAAGAAAGAAAGAAAGAAAAAGAAAGAAACTAAGAAACTTTCTAAAATCTAGACAGTCTTCAAATCAGGTGATGAAATCCTAAACCACCAAGAAATATCATTTGTAAGCAAAGGCAGCTGGAGAGGCTGTCTCATTCCTTCCTCTTGCCATTCTTTTCTCTGAGAGACTGCAAGCACATTCAGCACTTGCTCAATCTGAACTTTCTCTGTGCTTAAGAAAAATAAAGCACCCTAAGGTGTATTTAAACAACCACAGGATTACATTTTTACTTATGCATTTTTACCTACACATTGGAAAAAGTAATTTTGTCCCAATTAGAGTAAGTCTTTTCAACTGCTGACACATGTTTATAGAACATCTGGATATAATCTGATTAGCATCTGGTGTCAGACTGTGAGATATTATCTCCTGAGGTCTCCCATAGAGAAAGAGAGAGATAAACTTGCATTCATTTGGACCATCCTAGTGTTGACATCTGCTGCTGGGTCAAGGCATCTGGGCCTCCCATCCTCCTGCACTTTGCCAAAGTTCATCTGGACAGAGAGCGTCATCCTAAATACTCAAGGTCTGACTTTAATTGGAGCAGAAAACCAATGTCAGCACTCTAGCCAGTAAGGGAATCTTAACATTCCTCTCTCCTCTTTTCCTGTGTGTATGTTAGAACCAGTGCAGAATCATCACACACATCTAGGAAAGAAAAAGTACCAATAATTGGGGGGCCGCTCCCTGCCCCAATGGCATACATTGCCAGCTGTTTGGTTCATACATTCCTCATTCACCTTCAACTTGAATCCCAGATAAAGTTGCATGATGCATCTTGAGAATTCATGCTCTAGTTCTTGTTTTGTTTTGTCTTCATTTATGAGGCAGGGGTTTAAGAGAAAATGGTTTCATGGAGTTGTGTTTATTTTTTGTGTTGTTTTAGGTTGAAGCAAATTGAGCTGATTTCCCAAAATGTAAACTAGTGGGCATCCTCTCCCTGAAAATGCTTAATTTCTGATATTTGATTAATACATTTAACAGAATCTGAGATGCGAGAGGAGTCACTTCACATTCATCACCCAGCATAAGACAGCTGAACTGGGAAGGCATGGAGAGGCTATTCTGTACAAAATGGGAAGAGAAAAGCATCACTTTTAGACATTGGTAAATAACCAGTTGGGCAGGATTTGATATCATTCTAGATTCATAAGTTTTTGTGATGGGTTTGGGGAGAGAGGGTGGCTCATAAATGTTTGGCTGAGTCTCACATACCCCTTACTTCTTCAAGTCCAGTAGGGCCAAGCAAATGCATCCAGGCAATTACATATTTACTAAGTACCTCTGATAGACCCTAGAATCCATGCACAAAGGAGCAAGCCCAGCAGATAGAGTCTACAGATAGAGTCTCATGAGGAAGACCGGCCTCCAGAGATGGTCACATCTTCAACTCCACTAGTGAGTTTTATACTTTTCTGTTTTCTAAAGTTTCTTTTTCACTGCTTAAATTATTTTTAGAATATTTTCTTATTTTCATAGCTATGAATCTTTATTCCCATGGGAAATTACTGGTACAATGGTAGAAATAAAATTTTTGTTGAGTACAACAAAAAATGGTGTCCTTAACTGTGGGGTGCTCATGAGTAGGGGTGGAGGCCCAAGAGCAATGGGGACAGAGAGGTTCCCTGAGGTGGTAAGGATGGCATCCTGGGGGATGTGACATTTCAGCTGATGCTTGGAGGCATCAGTCAGTTGGGGACAGAAAGCTCAAGGCAGGTGCCGTTTGTGCAAAGGTGGGAAAGGGCCTGGCACATTCAAAAAGCTGAAACTATAATGGCCTAGTGGAGCAGAGAAGAAGAGTGACAGAGTAGAGATGAGACTTGAAGTGAGGAAGGGGCAGATGGTGCCAAGTCACACAGGCATTTCAGGCCTTAGGAAAGCATTGGTATTGTCCTAAGGACAATGGAAGCCATTAAAATTGCGTAAATTGGGGAGGATGGCATAATCTAATTTTGAAACAGTAGTTGTTTGGAGACTAAATGATAGGGACAATAATAGAAGCAGGAAAATAAGTAAGTATAAAAGAGAATGCCAATTGCCAACTTAACCATTTTTCCTTATACTATAGAACCTGGATTTTTTTCTAGTTGGTGACGTGATTACTTCTCCCTAATCCCTTGCAGCTAAAATTTGACAATGAGATACAAGTAAAGTAAGTCAAGTTTGGGGGTGAGACTTTTTAAAGCCCTTTGAGAGAGACCATTTCATCTGGGAGCAGGTCATTTTGTTCTTCACCTCCTTCCTGCATCCTGCTGTCTGAAATAGTTATGATGTCTGGAGCTTCAGCAACTATGTTGGATCATCCAGCAATCAGACTTAGACCAAGGTGCTGCCAGAAAGGATGAAGTGATGGGGGAGTAGAAATTGAAGAGTATGTCCAGGAAGGCTTCCCAGTAGAGGTGATGTTATATAGCATTTTGAAGGCCCAGAATGATTTGATCAAGTAAAGAAACATTGGAAGAGCTATTAACATTTCTTGTTATTTTTTTATGTTTAGTTTTGTTCTCATTTTAACATACATGAAGAATGAAGCCAGAGGTTGAAAATGATAGCTCACAATGAAGTCCAGTCCTGTGATATATTCTATTTGTACAACAATTGATTTAAAATTCTTTGAATTCCTTGTCAAGCTTTAAAAAATTAGGAAAGTTCGCATAAAAATCTGGGTTGGAGGGGATTCTTTTGGACATCTAACAGGATCAGGGTGCTGTTTCTACAAAGCAAGATAGTTAGCTGAGTTGAAGTAGTAACTGCCCCTACTTGCCCCCTCTCCACTTGGCTCACTCATCGATGTTCCCTGCCTGTCCCTGGTAGGCACTTGAGTTTGCAGCCCTGGACCAAGGCTGTCATCATGACCAGTGAGAGGCCCCCTATACTGAGACTCTCTTGCATTAAGAGAATGCAGTGCAGAAAAATTAGGACTGCCATCCTGTTCAGTTCAGGCTTGGATTGGTGAGAGATGAGGCCAGGAGTATATACAGAAACCAGACTGGGGTAGCAGTGTGGGCTAAGCTATGACATATAAAAATTGTCTGGAAAACCATGGGGAACCCTGGAGCATTTTAGACATGAAAGCCCCTTAATCAGGTATGATTTCAGATTTTCACTTTGAAAGCTGGGTGAAGAGTGAATTGGAGGAGACTGTATTTTTGTTGTAAATAAGTATAATTACCATTTTGTATATGGTTTACAAGTTTGTACATTTTTTTTCATTTGACTTTGATAATACTTCAGGAGTCAAGTATTATACATATTTACTTTAAATATCAGAAAACTGAGGATCAGAGATAAAATAAGATTTGTCCAAAGTCATGCTAAGGAACAGAACTAAGACCAAAGGCCAGGTGATATTTCTCCCCAGGACCCAGTTTGTGAGGCAAAAAAAAAAGGAGGAGGAGGAGGAGGAGGAGTAGAAGAAGAGGAAGAAGAAGAAGAAAAACTTTGATGTATCTTAGAAATAAATTCACAATCAAAAAGAAATATGTACTTTAAGAATTGATATGATGAATGAGCACATTTCTTCACCCTGAAACCTACTTTTCTTCCATTCCATTTCATTAAATCTAAATGCAGTGTCTCAGACTCAATGGCCTTTCATTTGTCTTTTATTTCATGGTCCATGTATGTCACTTTCTAAAGATCTTCTCTTTTTGCTTTTCTTTCCCTTCACTGTCATAGGCCTCTTCATCCAGTAAGCTCAGATGTATGCTCCAGTATCTAAGTTTCATCGGAGTTTCTTGTGTGCTCATTGAGGCTACCAATCTGCCACAGCTCTATGTTACTGCACCCTGTCTGCCCCTCCCCCCACCTCCCAACAAGCCCACACACAGATCTAGGGATCTGCAAGTTGGGACACACCTTGGAAGACCACCTTGGACTTCAGGGCTGACTGAGTCAGGCCAAAGATTCAGAACCACCTAGGCAGTCCTGACTTCAGGGAAGGCACCGCACAGCTACCCTAGCATCCTTTTTCTGGGCTCTGTCCATACCAGCCAACACTCAGGAAGTTGTCTCAACCATACACCTAAGCTATATCATGTGTGTTTGGCAAGCACAATGGCCATTCATGCCGGCCTCACCCAGTCTTTCCTTCCTTTCTATCGAAACGAAAAGCTTGGCCTTCCCCATCTATACATACCTTCTACTCTGCTCCTCCAGGGAGTGAGAAAAATGGCTCAAAAATCCACTCAGGACTCCCAGAACCAGCTAGCCATCTGGCATGACTTCTGTCTCCAAATTACATTCACGTCCATGGATAAGCAAGTCCAAGAATCAGGTGTTCAGTGAGAAGAGAGGAGGTGGAGACAGTAACACGTTCATTTGCTTACCTGGAAAAGACTGAGGATGTCACTATTGCCCTTGCTGCTCTGAGTGCAAAGCCTGTGTCAGTCAGGTCTATGACTGTGAAAGAAAAAGACCCCACAAGGCCACAGTCTCCAGATCTGGCATTCGTTGCTATCTGGGACAGCCACGGGGCTGACAGGCCCCAGCCTGGGAAAGGTCAGAAAGGGCTCAGAGTACCCGAATGCCTCACTGATGCATCAACCACCACAGGGGTAGTTAAAGTGTATGGGCTTCTATTTCTGGATGTCATCCACTTGTTGACAAGTGAGTCACAGAAAGAAAGTTAATGTTTAATAATTAGACTAAGCAAAACATTGTCAGGGACGCAAATCTGGGAGATGTACAGTGTCCTGCTGACCTCCCATAGCACAACTAACAGAATCTGTATCATTGCAGCGTAGCTCATAAGAGCCTATGTTCATAAACTCAAAAATCACAACCTTTCTTTACTTTCCTTTAAATCAGTGATTCTCAGTCAGGTGAAATACTGCTCCCCAGGGGATATTTGGCAATGTCTATAGACATCTTTTGGTGGTCAAAACGGGGGACAGAGGGAGGTGCTACTGATACCTAGTGAGTAGAGGTCAGGGATGCTGCTAAACATCCTACATGCACAAAATAGATCCCACAGAAAAGATTACCCAGCTCAAAATATCAGTAGTGCCAGGCTTCAGAAACCATGCTTTAAATCAACATAATTTCTTTTCCAAGCCTACCATTCTGCTGCTAAGTTGATTGAAATTATTTATTTTTGGGCTTTTGACCCAGGGCTGTACCATAGTTCTGGGGTCTTGGGCTGAGCCAAGGCTGGGTAGTGGGTGCTATACCTGGAATGAGGAATACTTGAGGAGGCAGCCAAAGGTCCCATCTGCCTAAATCAGACTTTCAGCCCCTGTTCCTTGAGCTCTTCTCTTCTCTCCCAGGTGTTAAATGAGATCACATGGCTCTGGGAGCCACCATGCTCTCTCCTCTTCTGCCCCTAGCTTGGGCAAATCTCTTGATCTAGTCTCTGCCCCCTGCTTTTTCTGGCACTCTGTTTCTTGTGACCCCCCTTTTTCCTCTTAGCACTTCAGAAATCTCCTACATTCTGCATGAGACAAGAAATCTCCCAGGACACTTCTTCTTTCTCTGGCATATAGTTCCTTAACCTCCCTGCTAGGATAAAGGGGAGGGAAAGAACAGAACAGGAGAGAAAAAAGTAAACCATAGATTAACACCTCAAAATATTACCCAGCAGTCACAATGGGCACAGTGAGGTTAAACTAAAGAGTCCCTGCCACCTTTGACTTGGGACTATAAGCCTTCTTGCCTTCTTCCCACTACACTGCCTTTCATGCCTGTGGGTGAGGTGAAGTTGTTTATGTCAGTTACTAGATATGCTGACCTCAATTATCATCACACTTGAATGAGAAATTTTCTTTTACACATTCCCACATTGACGTAGGGAGAATAAGTTTAATTTTTGAACTCTCACTGATTAGAGCTGACCTAGCTTTGCCAGCATTACCCTAACAGTTTGTTTTAAACAATAAAAACTTTTTTCAGAGGTGATTCCATGGCACCTGTTAAAATCACAAATAAGTATACTGTGGTCCCAACAATCTTTTTTTCTGGGAATCTACCCTGTGAAAATTAAAGTATTTTTATAATGAGCATTATTTATACAGGCAAAAAGAATATAGAAAAAAAATTAAAGTCTATCAATAGGGAAATGAATTGGGAAATGAATGAATTGAGGTGTGTGATAGTTCATTCTATGTGTCAATTTGACTGGGCCATAATGCCCAGATATTTGATCAAACATTCTTCTGGATGTTGCTGTAAAGGTGTTTTTGGACAAGGTTGACATTTAAATATGTGGACTTTGAGCAAAGCGGATTATACTCCATAATGAGGGTGGGCCTTTTCAAATCAGCTGAAGGCCTTGATGAAACAAAAACTGACTGCCCAAAGCAAGAGGAATTGTGCAAATAGACATCCTTTGAACTCAGATGCAACTCTCCCCTGGGTCTTCAGCCTGCCAGCCTGCTTTGCAGATTTTAGATTTACCAAGCCTCTACTGTTACATAAGCCAACTTCTTGGAATCAGTTAATCACTCTATCTATCTATCTATCTATCATCTATCTATCTATCTATCTATCTAACTATCTATCTCTGCTATTGGTTTTGTTTCTCTGGATAACCCTGACTAATATAATAATATCATAGAATGTTATGTTATGCACAGATGAATTATATCTAACCTAGGAATCTGGAGGGATTTCCATGATGCATTAAGTGGAAGAGACAATATATAGAAATACACGTTGTAAAAGAAACAACAGCCAGAAGTGTGTGTGTGAATGTTAGCATATTATATATAAGCATAGAGATATGTATGGAAGAAAACATAAGTTTTAACAGTGGTTATCTGGAAGAGGGTTAGAGACATAAAATAAAAATAGAGTAAAATAGAAAAACATTCATTAGATAATATCAGTGAAATTTGTAGAATGCTAAATTGTATCTGATATTAGTTATTAAAAATAAGAAAATGCTAAATATCTCCACAGGCAGAGATTAGAACATGTAAAATTTTTAAAAATTCGTATGTTCTTGGATTGGGACTTAGGACTACTCTTTTGCTTGAATTTCTGATATTTTAATATTATAATAATTAAGAAAAAACAAACAGGTTCTTGGGTCCAAGTCCCAACCATTTTGATTTGATAGGGCAGGGAGAAGCCTGGGGATGTGAGAACCATTACTTTGTGAATAAAGGCCCTAGAGTGATTCTTGGTGCATGGCCTTTGGGGACTACATGTGTGAATGACAGAACACACCCACAAGAGCCCATAACACAATGTAGAGAGTGCTTGCACAAGTCACCTCCTGAGAATGGATGAGTGGGAAGGGGGTACCCCCAGTGCTTTTGTTCTTGTGTCTTCTGGCGGCAGCCAGGCTGAGTCCTGAATCTTCAGTGAAATTCCTTCTTCCCCCATACCTAATCCAGTGCTCAAAGCTTAGCCCCAATATCACACGCTGAGCGAAGTCAGATCTGATGTCTGGTGAACTTTTCAGGTCTTGGGTTGCGGGGGGAAGAATCCTCAAACTTATGCTTTTCTTTACACCCCAAACCCAAGCAGTCCTTCATATCCCACTGTCTTCCTCCTCAGGAATGGCCTTGGCTGCAGGAGAGAACAGACATGAGGCATGTGCGTTTATACTCCCACATCCTAATGGCCCTAGAATTGACTATATCAGCCATGGTTGTGGGGACCCAGAGAACCTGAGCATGTGGCACATGTAAATTGTGGAAGGAGAGAAATGACACTCCCTTACTTTGCCAAGTCAGAATGGGTACTTGGGGCTCCTTGGGGTATCTCCCCTTCTTTTCTTCTTTTATTTCCTCTGTGATTTTTCCTTTTCTTTTTTCTTCTTTTCTACCTCTTTCTGAAGCTGAAAAGTAATTGGAACAGAGTAGGACACAGTCAGAGTTGGGACTACACCATTTCAGGTTATTACTTTCCCATTCTAGGCCCTGATTAGAGTCCCAGAGAAATCTCAGAGCCATTAATATCACCCTGACTCCAACCACCATCACAAGTCTGCTGCTCACTCAATTAATTATTGTTTCAAGTTTGGACACATCTGATTTTCCCCTAAAAACAGTGAAGGGGGCCTCTTTTTTGAACAAGAGGGAAATCCCAGGGTCTTTGTTAGCTCTACAGCTTAGTGGTATGCCCCAACATCTCTCCTGTACCCCACTGGAAAGATCTCATGACCTGGAACCTTCCAGTGCAGGGAGGGGGTGTTGTGGGAGGTAAGACTCAAGGTGCAGGCCATTCCCAGCTCTCACAGGCCACAGTCACAGCCACTCACTTGTCACCTCTGCTCTTTCAAATGACATCTTTTTAGAAATGCAGTTATTCATATAGCACTGTGTAGTGACTTCATGTCCATTAGCTCATTTGATTCCCACTTGCTCCCAACAAGGTGGGTGCAGAGCTGTGTTGCTGTCATCTTCATCTACAGATGGTAGAAATGAGGCTGGGAAACAAATCAGATGACCTCCCAAGACCGAACTCATTCAGAAGAAAAAAATGGTACTTGAACCCAAATCTGACTCCAAATTTCTTTTTTTCCCACACACACCACACTGCCTTCTCACCTTACTTAAAATGTTTGTTGAAGAACACCCTTTTTTCCATTCCTTAAATATCCAGCTTTGATGATTAGAAGTGAAAAACATTCTTATGATTGACTCAGTGCTTTACACAGGCTGTTTTATTTTTGTGTTTGTTTTCATTGTTAGCTGTCTTGCATTTGCCTCTGTTAGTCATTCCATGGGGGGGTGGGGGAGGTTACTTCATACTCTATGCATCATGGATTATGCAGGGCAGAGAGTTTTACAAACATGTTGGGAACAATTGAATTGAAATTGGCAGGATGTGTTTTTTCCTCTAAGTGGAAATTATTGTTCTGTCGATGGGATGGTTTGTCTTCTTCATTCTGAGCACACCTGAACAATGGGTTTGAAAGCACCTGTGAGCTGGTGGAACAAACACTACCATACCTGAGAATGAAAGCGCAGCAGTGTGTGGCAATATGTGATAGGGGTGTCATTTCCCAGTTCAGGAAAACTTTCCTGGTCTAAAAAAAAAATAGAGCATGGTCTAGAGCCAGGCCCACAGGGAGCAAAAGAATATCCTCACTGCTAGCAGAACACACTGGGGCCTGGATTTTTGTTTCTGAAAAAATGAGAAGGTCTGCATTTTATTCATGGAAACATTTTCCTAATGGAAAGCCCTGATGTATTTTTCAAAGTATTTGGTAAGAAGTAGAAAATACTCATTAGCCAAAAGGAATGGAAAAAAAAGGGGCCTCAAGTTCAGATATTTGCTTGGACGGTTTTGATAATCTGTAGTATTTTGTTTGATCAGAGCCAATGAGGGGTTGTGGGGGGACGTGGAGGAGGGTATAGGGGGATAAATGGTGATAGACAGACTTCACTTGGGGTGAATACAGTGTACAGATGGAGTGTTGTGGGATTGTGCACCTGAAACCTATATAATTTTCTTAACCAGTGTCACCCCAATTAATACAATAAAAAAGAAAAGATAAAAATAAAACATAATAAAAGCCAATGAATTATTATGCAAGATTGATTGCCCAGGGTAGAAACATAGAAGTTGAAAAATTCCTTAGTGAACTGCAAAGACAATCAACCTCATGATGACCAAATTCCTTCTGTTCAACTCAAAGTACACTTGAAACTGACCTTTATTGTGGCCTGCAGTTGAAGTCCATGGAGGGTGGAAACTGTGATTCCAAAGTCTTACAGTGCTTCTGTCTCAGCAGCAATGTATATCTCTTCTTGCTACACTAAACTTCAATAGTCTACTTCCTTTTCTTCCTCCTAAAACTCAAAGGCCTTGATTTTGTGTCATGATTTTTTCTTAATTTTTTAAATCCTCACATGAAGCTATGTTTTTTATTGATTTTAGAGAAAGAGGAAGAGGGGGAGAGAAAGAAAGAGAGGGAGAAGAAGAGAGAAAAACATCAGTGTGAAAGAGAAACATCAATCAGTTGTCTCCCACACGTATCCTAAATGGGGATCGAACCCTCAACTTAGGTCTGTGCCCTAACCTGGAATTGAACCCCCAGCCTTTTGATGTATGCGACAATGCTCCAACCAACTTAGCCACCTGGTCATGGCATGTCTTGGTCTTTTTAGATGCCAAATTCAAGAATAAAGTTAAAGGAAACACTGACTGCTGCCATGTGCAGAAGAGACAGTGAACTGGAGCCAGGGACGGACTAATCTTGTCTTAATAAGAAGTGAGATGCCACAATATTGTCTGAGAGAGGTGGGGGGTGGAGAAAAGATCTTATTAATCTGATCTAGGGGTGACTATTTCTTCATGTTTCTTCAGACTCTTATCTTCCCTCCTGTCTGTGGCAGTAACCACTTATTTAGTCATCCAGACTCATTGCCAGCTCAGTTCTTGCAGGGCACTCAGAAAGACTCCAGCTTCAATTCTGTTTTATCTTCCCAAGGTGTACAAGAAAATACCCTCTTGCCATTTCCTCGTGGTGAGTCAAGAAGAACCCTCTGCATCTAGTGATTTTTGCCTATGTGAACAATGAACCACCCTACAAAGCAGGAGAACAAAGGTTCTTGGAGTTCTATCAATGCAGAACTGACTAAAGTTGAATCACTAAGGCAACCAGCTTTGGTACAAAACAAGTTAGCGTGATTTTTTTTTCACCAGTGAGTTGCCCAGAGCTGTGGCATTACGCACTAACAGGGTGTGTAAGCAGTTAAAACATGCTTGATTTGGTATCAGCTGTAGTCTTGGCCTATCTCACCCCACACAGGGCTGGTAAGAGGCAGCATCATGTTTTGTTTTACAATTTGTGAAATGGTTTGGTGTACATGAACTCATTGAATCTTCATAATAGTGCCATGGGGGTGACATTCTTTTCTTCATTTTATAGATGAAGTTATTGAGTCTTACAAGAATGTTGTGTATTTATTTCCTCACAGTTTCTCCAATACAATATGAAGAACTGATTTTTGCACCTCTTTCTCTTCTCATACTGATCACTTACATTATTGCTCATTCAACTTACAGAAAGTTAACTATAGCTAAGTTAAAAAACAAGCTATCACCAGGGTGCAATAACTCAGGGATTCGCCATGATACTGAGCAGATATTGTGAAAACACAAGTGCGTGTATTGATGTATGTATGCTGAACAGAAAGAGTTCTGGAAGCATGTTCACACAACTGGTAACAGTGGGTACTTTCGTGGGAATGCGGAGTTGCTATTCCTTTCATATACTTACATATCGACTGACTTTTGTAATGACAAAGATATATTACATCTGTAATCAAATTTTCTTTTACTAAAGATAATTAAAACACCTTCTCTACTTGAAATCTCTTTTCCCTCTGTCTCCATTTCTACAGACCTATAAAGCAAGAAGAATAGTTACCCTCCAAGTGAAAATGAACCCCCAGTGGCACAGACGCTCCTGACCAGTGCCCCAACCACCACATCCTATCTTGTGAGAGGTGGTTGGTGAATTTCAAATAAGGAAGAAACAAATATTGACTCCTTTGTGGGAGCAAGGACCTTTTCATCATTGGCTAACTTGAGCCTCTCATTATGTGTGCAGAGAAGGCAGAATTAGCCCTGGTTCTAGGTGATAAATCCAGAACTCAGGAAGAGTAAGTGACTTACTTGCCCATGATCACACATAACATGGGACCCAGTTGTATTTGTGCTTCTATACAACCAGACCCCCTGGAAACTAGCTGAGAAAAATTCAGTGAAGTATAAGATTCAGAATAATTATTGTTTGGTTCTATTTCTGCTTTTGTAAGACCTTTGAGCTTAATTCTTTTTGGCAATAATCTCCGTGATCCTAACTTAGAGAAAAGAGGGCATTCCCTCGGAGAAAAGTAGGGGGCATGTGTTAGTATGACTTTTTTGTTATTGTGCAACATAGATTTTATGAGCTAAATAGAATTTTTGGTTGCAGAGGCATTTTGAGTGAGAGTCGATGACTGCTGCTCTCACAGCATCTCGAGCTGCCTCTTAGTCCCAAAGTGTTCATTCCTACATATTGTTTGTTGTCCCTGTTTTCCTTTCCTTGGCTCAGCCCCTCTCTAAAAGCAGGAACACAAAGGCTCCCACCTGGGGGGATCAGAGAGGCTGCAATTCAAGAGGCATCTTTGTTCTCAGGTAATACTCTACTTGCCCTCCATGCCAAGGGTCACAGTAAAATGCCAATTGGAAAAAGAAATACACTTAATTTTTATTAAACTACCTGATTTTTCCAGGAGTCTTTAACTCGAATCTTGGTTAAATGGTAATTGGACACTTAATGAATGGTCCTGACTCTCTCAAGTGAATCTGCAGTTTTGCTAAGGACCAGAAAGAAAAAAAATCCTGGAAGGGAAGGTCACCAAACTATTACCCATGCCCATGTGAAGTGGCTGGTTTACTAGTGAGGCTTTTATTTCTTGCTTCATACTTTCCTAGATTTTTTCCAGATTTTCTACAATGAATGCATATTTACTTTTTAGTCAGAATAAAATATTATTATTATTTTTTAATTCTGAAAAGCAGCATGCAAAGGTCTACTTGCAGTATTATCTATCCTAGCTATGTAACAATGGCTGCAAAAATTCCTGGGGAGAAATAAGTCAAAATGTTTATAATGTCTGTTTCTAGGTAAAAGCAGTATGACTGATTTTTTTCTTGATATTTTAATGTATTTTTCACATTCACTCTAAGGGCCCTGTAGAGGCTTTATATTATTAAATAATAAACATTTTTAAAGACTTAATTTTCAAAAAAAAAAAAAAGACTTAACATTTGATGAGGAGTGGAGGTGGGGAAGGGGGGGATTCTATTAAATTATAAAGTTTTGTTATTATTCTTATAATAATGTCATTCCCTAGTTCCTGGAATAATTGAGATTTCTTCATGATATCTAATTTATACTTGGGGAATAAGGTATCTATCTTTCAGGATCTAGTTCAAAAGTGCCCTAATTTCTCTCAAACTGATTAAAGTTTCTTCACTCAAAAATATGTAATGAACCTCCACTCTGTGCCAAAAATCATGCTTGGTGCTGTTTTAAGCCTGTTACTATCTGCAGATGATCTCCATTCCTTGGAGCACCCCCAGTTACCCCAGTAACCACAGTTACCCCACTTCCTGTCTGGATGCTTGTCTCCAGGGCCACAGTCATCACAAGGGTCCAAACACCGGAAACTGCAAGTCTTCTTGTGCTCTTCCTGTTTGGGATTTTATTCCTTTCTTTTTTTCCTTTTAATGTGCTCCACAGCTGCATCTATTTTTATGGGATCAGTCCTGTCACCATAAATGAGATGTCACACCTGGGACAACATGATGATCCTTCGATTTAGCAAGTCACCATCCACCTCCATTTTAAAACGGTGTTACATGAGGTAGCTGGAGATGAGAGTGGAAACCTGGTGGAGGAGTTCACATGGGCAGGTCAGCATCACCTTCCTAATCTTGTCAGTCGTCTATCACTTTGTTCACCGCTGAAATTATGACTGAGTCCGGTACAGCAGTTGTTGCTGATGTCTCAGGCCAGCCGCATCTAATCTGAGACCTTGTTGCGTTAAATACTGCAGTACAGGTCTTCGGCAAACCTATGAATTAATTTACTATGCCAGATCATTCTTTTTAACACGCAAAGAGTTCTGAATTTAAGGCTTGGTTTAAAAGCGGAATTCTTTGCTTTAGATTTTTTTTTAAAGTGATGCTTTTCCAGGAAGATGAAACAATGACTGTAAACTGCAGGTGTAAATCAGAGCAGCTTTTACCGGCATCAAAAAAGAAATCTGTTGGTGGAGCCAAACATTCCTTTTTTGACACAATACGGTAAACGCAATATGGTGACACAAACCATTTAAGTAAATACCAGCTCTAATAATAGCTGCATATCAACTGGAAAATATTTTTATCATGTGTATGCTAGCTCCCCAGCCACAGCCTTTATAAAGCACAACAAAATGTGTGATCGCTCTGGCCCAGTTTCAGAGAAAGAAATGATTGATTGTTTGATCCTTAGACGCATCAATGCCACTTAATGGGTCCTTAGTGCTAAGAATAATGAAGGAAAAAAATCCTGCATGTTGTCTGATAACCTCTCTGGCTAAAGAGGATAATTTGGGAGAGAAATCAGTAAAACAAGAAAATAGGAAGTTTAATTCCCCAATTAATCTTACTCTGCTGCCGACATGATTCTGGACAGCATAGAATACTGAACGTCAGCATGCCCCACATTCACATTCTTCCTCTCGGTCCTTCCTCCTACCCATCTCTGTCAGGGGTTCTCTGCAGATCAGGGACAGGATTCCCTAAGGACTTGTGAGAGAGAGGAGGAGAGAATGAGTTCTCCCTAAACTCTGCAATATTTGTTTCAGCTTTCACCTGAAGGTCACCTGTAGGTGGTTCTATGAGATTAAAGGTACTTCTCACAGTGGTTTTCAATATGCCCACACTCTCTGCCAGTCTCTTTGAAAAGTCAGCCTAACTCCTGTTTTCTTGAGTGTGGGTTGCACTTAGTGACTTGATTCTAATAAAATATGGCAGAAGTGAATGCATGAGACTTCTAAAACTAAGTCATAAAAGTCGCAGCCTCTTAAGCCTGCCTCTCTCTCTTTCTCTCTCTCTCTCTCTCTTATCGCTAAGTCTCAGGGAAACAAAAAGTCATGTTGTGAGGGTAGTCAAGCCATCCTGTGGACACTCCTGTGTGGTGAGCAACTTCTACCTGGAAGCTCTAAGCACCTGAGACCTATTGCCAATAGCCACACAGTGAGCTGTCTTGGGAGCAGACACTCCAGCCTTGGTCAAGCCTCAGGTAACTGTAGTCCCGACCAACAGCTTGCTGTATCCTCAGGAGAGAGCCGGAACCAGAACCACCCTTGAAGCCACTCTCTGTTTCTAAGAAGCTGTGACATCATAAACGTTTGTTGATCAAACTGCTGAGGTACTGTAATTGATAAACTTAGCAGTTAGTTCTTCACCTTTCCCCTTGAGGGCTGGATAATAATATATTCCTCTTGAGCACCTTAATAACAAATTTAAATCTTGGGCTTTTGTTCTCACTTACTGTGAAGATTTGTGTACCTTCTTGTTCACATACCCTCAGGCAGAATTAGGTTCCCTAACTTCTTTTGGACAGACTTAATTATTTTTACATCTTTCCATCATGTCATTGTCACATATGGTTTCACAGACAACAGCAATCATTTTGATTGTGTCCTCATTCTACAGGTATGTCAAAAGTGGCCTAGTTGTGCCCCAGATGACAGAGTTAGTGGCAGAGATGCCAGTGTTCTGATTGGGATGGACAACTTTAATAATTTAGATGTAGTGCATTTAAAAGCTGGATTAGTAGCTGGCACCAGAGTTTCTCTTAAGAATATAATTGTCTCTGTTTGGAAAAATACCTCAACATGTTTCCAAGCAAAAAGGTAAGGCCCTAAAGAGTTTAAATTTTGAAGGAGTACAGACAGCACTTGGCTAAACTTGTATTAGAAAGAATTCCATGTGCCAGTGGACTTGGTGGTGAGAAGTGGGAGCCCTGCTGACCAAGAAGGAAGCTGCTGCTCCAGCCAGGGAAACCACCTGGATCTTCCCAGAACAAGATTTCCAGTGTTAGATTTTTAGCAGTTGGAATTTCTGCAGTAGAAATCCATATATATATATCACCTTAGACTTTCAGTAAAATGCTCTTGTTTTGTAAGAGATTCTTTTAATGGAAATCAAGAAGGGACTAACAAGGTGTGGGAACAAACAGGAGAGGGTAGATGCAGCAGAATTTAGAGAAATCTTGAGGACAGCTTTGGACTTCTCAAATCCATGGCAAGCAGGTCTGGTTCTAACAAGGTGACCCAGCTGACATCTGTACTGTGTGCATAGCTCATCTCATCAAATGATTAAGAACTCTAAGCATGGAGTTTTGCTCATGTTCACAAGTTTTCCTTAATTGTATGGCGTTCTTCCTCTCTAGACTGTGATGATATCAGACTTTATTTTGCACAACTTCATCTAGAGCACATACCTAGTAAGTATCACCTAAGAGTGTGACATCCCCTTGTGTATTTCTTGATTTTTCTAGTGTTACATACTTCAATCACATGACAACTCTATGAGGCAGGTCATATTACTAACATCATTTTACAGATGAAGAAACTGACACTTGGTTAAGTTACATAAATGTTCCCAGACACACAGCTAACAAACGGGGGTTAGTGTTCAAATTTGCGCTTGTTAGGCTGAACAACCTAAACTTCTAAGTGCTATGCTGAGCTACCTTCCTACTGAAAATGGGTGAAATTTTGCCAGCATCCTAGGGAAGACAAAGGCCTGAAAATAAAGCATAAAAAACCAACAACAGAGGGCTGAAGTGATTAAAACAATGTGTTATAGAGGTACTTGAACAGAAGAGATTATCGCCACCAGGGGTCATCTGGGAGGGTTTTTTTGAAGAGGTGGGACTTGAGTCGGTGCTGCAGAATAGATGGCACTGAGTGAGGCAGAAAGTGTTCTAGGCAGGGAAACACTGGGTGATGACAGCCAGAGAGGTGGGAATAATCTAGCATATTTGCAGAGAAAACTGACCCATCCTGGGTGGAGGACAGAGACTGGTGTTAGAAGAGAAGGTGGATGAAGGTGGATAAAAAAATGAAAAGTTATAGGAGGTCTTGGATGCCAGGTAAAGAGCAATAAGGAACTTTAGGATCTTGAGCTGGGCTAGGGTGGCTCAGAGCACTTTGTATCTGGATCTACCTTTGCTCTTGCGAGGCTATAGTGACCTATTAAATGCTTCTGTTCCCTTTTAGGAGCAGGGGGTCATGTCTTATTCTTCCCATTCATAGTACCTGGTACACAGAGGGGCACTCATCCACCCATGAATGAATAAGTGAATAATAAAAAAAATGGTAAATGAGGTGGTGGCACAGAGTCGTGGTGCAGTGAGGTAGCCTTGACTGCCTGCTCACTTCCTACTTACTGTCTGGGTACCTCTGGGCATGTTCCCCACTTAGCCTCGGTTTTCTTATCCATAAAATAGAATAAATAGTTCTTGTAGCCTCATTGGGCTGTTGTGTGAAATGAAATAACGTGTGTAAAACGTAGTGCCTCCCATATAAAAAGCTCTAAACACAACACATTGATCTCACATCAAATTTAATGAGTCTTACTCTAGACCAAATGAATATGAAACCTAGAAATTAAGAAAAATCTCGAGGAGAATGATAAACCTTCCTCAGAACCCAGAGTAGGGCCTTAACCTGCATTTTGATTAAATCTCAAGGGGCAGTCTGACTTCAGCTGGCCAGCTGACTTAACTGGAGAAATGCCTAGGAATGTGGTTGCAAAGGGCTTTGAATACTCTGCCAAGTGTGCTGCGTAAGGTAGTAACAAGACTATCTGTTTTAGAAAGACCTTTTTTCGTGGCAATGTGGGTGATAGCTTAGGGAAGAACAGGATTAGAGGCTACTTTAACAGCCCTAGTAAAAATAAAGAGGGCTTGAATTAAGGCTGTAATTGTGAGGATGTAGAGAAGAAGTTTGGTTGAAGAGGCTATGAGAAGAAACTGGACCTAGAGAATAGCAGAATGTTTGGGGAAGGATAAAGGCAGAAAGCAAGGATAACTGAGGCTTATTTGAGCATCTGGGTGAAGGTGATACTGGGGACAGAGTGAGGGAAGGTCAGGGATAACTGAGGATTTCAACTTGGGCAACCATGTGATTCCATTAACAAAAATAGAAAGTAAGAGGGGATGAATTTGATTTAATGCTTTAAAAGATCTTGTTTTAGAATTCATCACCCTATACACAATATGAAGCCTGCTTCTGGCTTCCCTAAATTCCAATGGATTTTACTAAAAAAAGGAAGACAGAGAGAGAGAAAGGAGAGGGAGGGAGAGAGAGAGAGAGAGGGAAAGGAGAGGGAG
>VMDR010019946.1:0-17924 GCA_007922815.1 Macrotus californicus | reverse complement strand
CCCCCCCCCAAAGGAGATACAATCAGAAACTCATTCTCACACTATTAAATAAAACCAAACAATAGGTCATGTCACTAATGAGTTGATTATACTTTTTAGCAATCAAAGATGGGTCTTGAATTTTATATAATGTATATTAAAATTTATTTCTTTTTAATATCAAATTCCAAAAAAAACTAGAAAAAATTTATGTTGGGACAATTTGACCAATAATGTAGATGCTGTGAAAATGAAAATAAGGCTGCATATCCTTGCACATCCAGAAAATGGGGAGAGAGAAAGATGGTTACACAGGACAAAAAGAAAACTAAGGGAAGCTGAAAGGCTTAAGCCAAAAATGAAGCTGTAGGGATATTATTATTCCAGCCATTCTGAAAAGACATAAACTAAATGGGAGTCATCGATTTCATCTGCATATAAGCAAGCACATTCACACGGCAACATGCACCTGCATTTCTGCATAAACCCCCATGTCTTCAATAGTATCCTTCCTATTTGACTTCAGCTGCCTGAGTGTGATCATGAATTCACCACAAGAAATTTCCAGTGACAGAAAAGATAGATTTACAATTTTCTCTTGAGATGCCAAACATAAATTCAGTTTTTCCTAACCTCCAAAGTTGCAGGTGCTTTCCATTTCCACAAATACACTTTTCTATGACTTGTCTACCACTGGATGTTATAAATAAATTTTATTTTCTTTTTCATAAATGGCTGTGCATTAAATCCAATTTCAACAATTAAGCCTTAGAACAAAATGAATTCCACTCCAATTACTACTGGGTTCTTCACCAGCACACTGAGTGTTTTACTCATCAAGGCCTTCCTGGGGTGCTGAAGCTCTATTTCTAACATATTCAGTGTGTTTTTTCTCTTTCAGGATATTTTTTACTCCAAGACTTCTCTCTTTTCTCCAAGAATCTTTTCATCTTTTCATTTACATAGCACTGGCTCATTTATTCAGCAAAAGTTTTATTTTCACTTGGCAAAAAAACAAAAAACAAAAAAACCACTGAAGTTGCCACTCGTTGAACATTTCAATTTCCACAATTTCCTCTCAATAAAATGCTGATCAGAATTACAATGACTCTGGAAGTGTTCTCACTGGCTCTTTGTCTGACACTGCAATAACTTACTCACTGCTGATGTACTATTTCTTTTGATATTTATATATTCTAAGACTGTACTTTACTACTGCCAAATCAAATGCAGATGGTTTCAATAAAGGAGCCACAATCTACCCCAGGTCTCTTTTCTAATCAGTATTCTTTCTGGAGCTTTCATTTTAAACTGTTGATCCCAGGAGTTTCTGGCCTTGTCTTTATGGCTTATCAATTCTCTACACAAACCACCTTTCCCTCTCAAAGGGTGAAACACTGAGATTATTACAAAGTGGCCCTCTTTATACCATCAAAACTGCTATCCTTTTGCATTTGTCATCACTCACATCACCATGTTTCGAACACCCATCCGTAATACATCATGCAGACATCATCAGGTTGGGTGTAACGTTACTTCTTGAGCACTCACTTAACTTCCTATCTCCACCCACCGGTTTTCAACGTTTGCCATATTCCTCCCATCTGTAGATAAAATATTGATTTGTCTCTCCCTGTCTTCTAACCTAAATTAGATTGAAACACAAACCAGGTCCTCAAACTTCTCAGCTACAGAAACTCCCCAAAAATCTGCATACGATGATGTAGTAAGAAAAACTGGTCAAGAGAAAGATAGTCTCACTGCACATGTTGAAATTCCCATTAACTCCCTGTAGTAGGTTCAATGGTAACCCTCTAAAATACAGGCCCACCTCCCACAATCTGCTAATTCGATTTCATTTGGAAAAGCAACTTTGCAGATCTAACCAGGTTGAGGATCTCAAGACGAAATCATCGAGATTTATTTAGTTGGGCCCTAAATCCAAGTGTTTTTATAAGAAATAGTAGAGGAGAAGGCCATGTGAGGAAAGACACAGAAATTGGAGGTGGGCTGCCACCAGCCAAAGAACACCTGGAGCCCCTCAAAGCTTGAATGGGCAAGGAAGGGTTCTCTCTTAGAACACTCAAAAGAGCACAGTCCTGCCAACACCTTCGTTTTGGACCTCTGGCCTCTACACTGTGAGAGAATACATTTTTTAAGCCACCCAGTTTGTGGTAATTTCTCACAGCAGCCTTGGGAAACTAATAAACCCGTTACAATTACACAGAGCTTATTTAGGAAGGAAACCTCCAGTCAGGACCCTTGAATGCAAATATGTACGGGGGTCACAAAACTTGAGTCATTTATCGTTCATTCATCCAGTGAGTGCTGAGCACCTATTAGTTACCAGGCCCTGGGCTAACTGGTGGGAATATATAGGTACACAAATTTTTTTTAATGTTTTCAAAAAATGTTGTTCCTGCCCGGATAGAACTGGCATGACTAGTGTTTCCAGTCCAAAAAGAAACCAAAGGCAACTCCAATTTCTAAAGGAAAAATAAATCTTGGGAATGCTTTTTAATGGGTTAGAAGTCCTTAATTATATGTAAATAATTAATAACATATGAATAAGTTTTCTTCTAAGCACGCAGCTTCAAAAATGAGGTAAAAAAGCAATTGGCCAAATATATTTTGGACTTCATTGAGTTCCAGTCTTTAGGAAAATGGAAATGCACATTGAACTCTTAAGTGACAATGGCGATAAAAATGAGTACGCTGGCATATGTAAGTGTTGTTTGTTTGTTCCTGAAGAGCTCAACATACTTCACGTATGTTATGGAAACTTTTCTTCCACCCTGTACCCTGAGCAAATTTGGGAAATTCATGAGGTGGAATGAAACATGGAGATTAGCTGCTTAATCACACCCACATGAATTAATAACAATAGTAACAACTGTCATTCATTGTGATGATTATTCTCCAGGTGCTTTGCTTAGTGTTTTATACATAGAATCTTACTTGATCTACAACAAAACCTTAAGAGGTAGGTACAAATGCCCCATTTTCTTTGAAGCCAGCTATTTACCTGCATTCCTAAAAAACTCAAGCCCTTCCCAGAATAATGGCCATGGCTTTGGAAGTTTTTGTAACCACTGCCCCTCTTATTGCTCCTCTATGAAGTCTCCTACTCTTCCTCTCTTGCAGTTAACCACCGAAATGACCACCACAATCTTAGAAATATGTCCCACCGTGATTATGAATCTATGAAAAAAGTCTCCATACTTCATTGGGTGGAGCTGAAGGTAAAAGCAGCTCCAGGCTTGAGGGGACTTCTTTGTAACAGCCTGGGAATGACCCCCTTCTGTTTTGATTTCCAACGGCACGTGGAGGGATACACGCGGACATATGGCCATTCAGATCCTCTTCATTCTCCTTTCCCCTTCACTTCTGTGGATTGTGGATCCAAGACCTGGGTTCTATGCTCAGCTTCACTATTCATTCATTCATTCATTCATTCAAAATGTATTTATTAACTACAATAACAAGCAAACAAATAAATACATATAGTTCTGTAATATGTAATTGCTCTGAAGAAAAATACAGTTGGGGATAAAGAGTGGTGGGAGTCATACTATTTTAGATAGTGTAGTCAGATCTCAGGAGTGAAGGAAAAGAGGGAGCAAACCATGTAGGTATCTAAACAGAGAGCTTCCAGGCTGATGGAACAGCAAGTGGAAAAGCTTTGAGGAAAGAAGTGTGTGTGTTTTATGCCGGAAGAGAAGGAAGTTGGTGTGTCTGGAGCAACATGAGTGAGTATATAACTGTGAGTATTACTCTGTCTGTTTTATAAGCTTTAGATTCTCAGCATGCATTTATAGGTTAAATTTAATTTCCTGTGTTTTGACCCATAGTGGGCTTGCTCGGCAAAATTTGATTTAATTTTCTCAATACAAGGGTCACTTGAGAAAGATCCAAGTTTTTGCTTAAACAAGTTTATCAGCTATCCATCTACTTAATCCCCTCTACCATGGTTTTACAACCTTTTCCTGACATCACCACCTATAAAGCCATCCTATTGAGTAAGACAGACAGAAAAATTCATTGTAGCTCAATAGTTACTATCTCTAGTAACTTGTTACTAGAATCAACAACCTGAATACCTACTGAGGCCCAGAATGGCTTGGGAATAGAATAGGGGGTAAGGCTGATGAGCAACAATACAGTGTTCCAAAGGGAAAAGAGGAGAAGAAGAAACCCAGAGAGATGTGCTCAAATGATTAGGACTCATGGGATTTCACCAAGTCCGCTCCTAGCAGCTCAGAAGGCAGAATGGGGACAGCATGAGGACCCAAGTGTGTGCACAGCAGACTCCAGACAATGGAACCTCCTCAGTGGACATCAAGATAAAAATAGAGGGAGAAAATTCAAACATAAATTTCTGTTCTCTTTACATTTTTCAAGACTGATACAGAATCTTTCTTTAAACTATGATGTAAGTAAATCTCATTCTCAATTTAACTTACATCAGTGAACCTTTCTTACTCAGCCCCCAGCTGCCTCTTCCATGCCTCTTCTTTCTCTCTCTCCTTCTGGGGGTCCCAGCAGTCTGCCCAATTCACAGCCACACAGAGCCCCACTGCCCACCATCATGACACCTTTAGACAAACCAGCAGGCATCTGTAGTCCCTTCCAGTGTGTTTAGACCATAGCTTTTTATTTTGGAAAAAGAAAAAGAAACCTCTCAGAGATAAAGTTGGCTGGAGATGACCTTCTTGGTTTGATATTAAAGACAACCAGAATGGGGGGAAAAAAGTCTTAAGAATAGTTCTATCCAGGTAGATTACTAACTTGGACAAATAAACCAAAAAGGATAACAACAGATAAATAACAACTATAAAAACATGATCTAATCTGTCTAGATGTGGCAGAGAATGCATCCAAATATTCGAGGTAGATCCAATAAATATATTCTCTGCCACAGGGTTCATAACCACATTCCTTAAGTTGCATTAATTCAGAATTTGGCTTAATCACTAGATACACTTTTAGAATTAATAATACTGAGTGATTACGTTTTCTTCTTCTCTGCATTGCTCTAAAGAATTCTCAGAATTACATTACGACCAGAGTGCACTGAGTAAACACCGTTGTTCTCACCAAACTGGTGGCATGTTTCTCAGGCCAAATTCTAAACATCCAATCTTCTACCCACCTGAAATATGTAGTTAGAAATGGAACACGGAAAACAACAGATTTTAATCATTCACAGATCTCTGTCCTTTTGATATGGATTTGCCCCAGAGTTCAGTCCTTTGCATCCTTTTTCACTCTACATACATGTCTCTGGGCAATTTCATCCATTTCCATAGTTAAAGCTGCCATCTAAATGTGGATTAGTTGCAGACTTACTTCCAGCCCAGGCTATGTGGCTAATGCCTACTAGGCACCTACAAATATTCCACAGGAAAAAAAAATAAGAGAAAAGAATGAACTACCATTTGTGGAGCAGCTATTGAATTCAAAGCCCCAACACCTCAGATTTAGCTCACTACTGTTCATCACCCCTAAAACTCTACCTCCTCTTACATATACTTTATGCTTTGCCTTCCCCCAACCACTGAAACCAGATACTGAAGGGGCAGCCTAGACTCTGCACTCTCACTTGACCACACATTCAACTAGTCAGAAGACATTTTAAATTCTGCCTCAAAAATATTTTTGAATATGATCCTTTTTCTGTATCTTCACTTCCACTGCCCTATCATTTTTCCTCATGGGTTTAATGTAGCTCCCTTAGCTCTCCACCTTCCCTCTCTTCTTGGCTTCAGCAGACAGTTATAAAAAATGCAACTATAGACTTCCGGCCAAGATGCAGGCATAGGTAGACACACTGTGCCTCCTCGCACAACCAAAAGAAGGACGACAACAACAAATTTAAAAGCAAAAAACAACCAGAACTGACAAAAAAATCAAACTGTATGGAAGTCTGACAACCAAGGAGTTAAAGAAGAAACACTCACCCAGACCAGTAGGAGGGACAGAAACAGGCAGCCGGGTGGAGAGGACTTGTGGCAAGGTGGCAGCTGGCAGACTGGGTGGACAAGGTGGTGACTGGTGGACCAGGCAGTCCCACACCCACGTGCAGATAAATCATGAGGAACAACTGGGGAGCGAGACAGACTGTGCACCCCAGGGTCCCAGCACGGGGAAATGAAGCCTCAAAGCCTCTGATTGAAAACATCTGTGGGGGTTGAGGCGGCAGCAAGAGAAACTCCCAGCCTCACTGGAGAGCTCGTTGAAGAGACCCACAGGGTCCTAGAACACACACAAACCCACCCACCAGGGAATCAGCACCAGAAGGGCCCAATTTGATTGTAGGTAGTGGGCGAAGTGACTGAAAACCAGCAGAGAGCAGAGCAAGCGGCACTGCTCCCTCTCAGACTCCTACCCCACAGACAGCATCAAAATGCAGCAACATGGTTGCCCTGCCCTGGTGAACACCTAAGGCTCTGCCCCTTACTACGTAACAGGCACGCCAAGACAAAAAAAAAAAAAAAAGTGGCCCAAATACAAGAACAGATCAAAGCTCAAGAAAAAATACAACTAAGTGACAAAGACATAGCCAACCTATCAGATGCACAGTTCAAAACACCGGTAATCAGGATGCTCACAGAATTGGTTGAATATGGTCACAAATTAGATGAAAAAATGAAGGCTATGCTAAGTGAAATAAAGGAAAATGTACAGGGAACCAACAGTGATAGGAAGGAAACCAGAACTCAAATCAATGGTGTGGAGCAGAAGGAAGAAAGAAACATTCAACCAGAACACAATGAAGAAACAAGAATTCAAAAAAACGAGGAGAGGCTTAGGAACCTCCAGGACATCTTTAAACGTTCCAACATCTGAATCATAGGGGTACCGGAAGGAGAAGAGGAAGAGAAAGAAATTGAAAACTTATTTGAACAAATAATGAAGGAGAACTTCCCCAATCTGGCAAAGGAAATAGACTTCCAGGGAGTCCAGGAAGCTCAGAGAGTCCCAAAGAAGTTGGACCCAAGGAGGAACACACCAAGGCACATCATAATGACATTACCCAAGATTAAAGATAAGGAGAGAATCTTGAAAGCAGCAAGAGAAAAGGAGACACTTACCTACAAAGAAGTGCCCATAAGACTGTCAGCTGATTTGTCAAAAGAAACCTTGAGGCAAGAAGGGGCTGGAAAGAAGTATTCAAAGTCCTGAAAGGCAAGGACCTACGAAAAAGATTACTCTATCCAGCAAAACTATCATTTAGAATGGAAGGGCAGAAAAAGTGCTCCCCAGATAAGGTCAAGTTAAAGGATTTCATCATTACCCAGCCCTTATTATATGAAATGTTAAAGGGACTTACCTAAGAAAAAAGATGATCAAAACTATGAACAGTAAAATGGCAATATACTCACAACTATCAACACCTGAACCAAAAACAAAAACTAAGCAAACAACTAGAACAGGAACAGAATTACAGAAATAAAAATCACATGGAGGGTTATCAGCAGGGACAGGGAGTAGGGAGAATAGGGGAAAAGGTACAGGGAATAAGTAGCATAAATGGTAGGTAGAAGATAGACAGGGGGAGGTTAAGAATAGTATAGGAAGTGTAGAAGCCAAAGAACTTACATATATGACCCACAGACATGAACTAAAAGGGGGGAATGTAGGTGGGAGGGGGTATGCAGGGTGGAGGGGAATAAAGAGGGAGATATGGGACAACTGTAATAGCATAATCAATAAAATATATTTTAAAAAATGCAACTATAATCATGTCCTTCCCTTGCTTAAAATCTTCTAACTACCATCAATCACAAAAAGTCCAAACTCATTTCCCACCGGTCCCTCTTGTATATCTTACACAGCACCAACACAAGCCTGTACACATTTCCCCAGGTGCGGATCACCCGCACCACAGTGCTTCTGTGCGCGTGCTTTGTTGGATGCCTCCAGGAAACTCTCTCTTCTCTTCCCCCTCACCTTTTCCAGTTGTCCCTTCCCTGTGCCTCCACAGTTCTACAGTAGCATTAATTATGTTGTGTTGTTTTCCTGGAGCTCTCCTCCTGACCTTAGACGGGGAACTCCTTGAAATCAGAAACTGTCTTTCACTTCTACATGCCCAGAGTCTAGAACAGTGCTTGGAATCTGATAGGCTTTTAGAAGAATTTGAACCAAGAAGTAAATGTGCCCAAATTGCTTTACCCACCTGTAAGAAGCCTGTGACGTGGGGAGCGCTGACGCGTTTGAGAGGCCATAGGTGTGTGGAGCAAAGGGCCCACTTCTACTTGAGACTGGGCATTCCTACTAAAGTTCTGCCAGTCACTCACATGTGGATAAGGAATTTTTCCCTCATCCCTCATACAAGCATATTATTAATTAAAAGGCAAATCTAGTTAACCCCAATAGATGAGTTTTACGTAGAAGAAAAGGATGCTTTTGTGACTAAAATAGCAAAAGGAGACTAAAAAATAACGAAAACTTTGGAGACGATCCTATAGAAGTCAGTGGCAACGCTCAAAGGAAGGTAAGATGGGTGTTTTATTCTCTAGACCACACTGCCTCCCTGTGGGAGGTTTTCTGGGAAGCACATGCCTGAAAAAAAAAAGCAAATCCGATTTTACACGATGGTAAAGTGGTTACAGCTAGATCCTTTATACCAGAAGTCTGCTCCCGAATACTAGGCTAGGAACAGTGCCAGTGGGGGATTTGTTTTCTGAAAGGCTGATGATGCCCACCTTTCCGGATTTGGAATACAAATATTTTTGTTTGTTTAAAAATAAAAAGTCCTGGGGATAATTTTTGCAAATGTCAACAAGACCAAGAAATGAAATAACCACAGTCTAAGTGTTTTTGTTTTTACTACTTTGAATAATTACACTTAGAAGTCTTAATCATTTAATCTACTTATAAGGAATGTATGATCCTAAGATCAGTGCCCCTAAGAATAAAAAGTCATGAAAGAAAGTTCTTCATTTGCTGTGTACCAAGCAACATTTTTAACTTAGCTTTTTAAACATTTAATTTCCATGATCAAAAAGTCAATATAGTCATTGAAATGAATGATTGTCCCCTGCCTATACATTCTCCTAAAAAACATCAGCTACACTTCTGCAAACTAAAATCAGTTTGAGAAACACTTCAAAGATCAATTTTCAGTTACGTGGTAGAGAAAGTAATTCATGGAGTGCTGCTTTTCAAAAGAAAAATATCCTATTTTTGAGGCATAAAATACATTTTTCATGATTTGGGGATTTATTTCTTTAAATATGCCCCAAGTTTCTGACAGTTTACAGGCATCAGTCAAGGACAGAAAATGGTTTTTGTCTCCTGTTTCCACAAAAGACTTTGAGCAATTTCCAGAAATGAAGTAATTGCTCATGAGCTACCTTAATGCAAATATCTGAAGTCTCTGCTTTTGAATTTCCGGAATCTCAGAGGTATTCAAATACGTGACTTGTCTATTTCCTGACCAGTTCCCTTTGAAGTGGTCCTGGGATCCATGCTATTATTTGAAATGTCTGGCTGTCGGTAAATAGTTGCTATTTCCTTGATGTCTGTGAAGCTGCTTTCTTTCCTATGACCTCTACCTTGGTACCTCTCACTGAGGCCACATATTCTCGCACACGTCTGTGTGCTCTGGCCCATACATACGGTCCCTATTAGGTGCTTTTACTGCTTCATCTTAATGGGAAAAGGCATATGACCACAATGTCGACTCTTAACTGAATCTACATTTTTATTTTCTCCAAGGGCCAAGTTGTTTTATTTACTGCTCACACAGAAAAGTTTGAAGTAACATTTTCTTTTTAATGATGGGCAATGAAAGTACACATGTCATCCATATAACAAGCACATGATTTCTGTATGTCAGCACTAATACTGTTAGAGTAAATACCTCAGGAATTAATAAAGACAGTATTGTATATAATGTTTTCTCAGAGGCTTGAATTAGGGCAAGAAAAAGGGTTAGCCTGAGGAGAAGATATGGGGAAAAAGAGACGAGAGTGAAGGAAATCTGCCTGGCACCCTCTCAAAAAAAAGAGGCAGACACTTACTTACGTATCACAAACTTAAGCCAAAGGAAGATAATGGATTGCTGACATGAGGGAAAATATGAAACGGGAAGTAAAGCAAAAATATTTTCCATTTTCTCTCCTTTATCGAACTAGGCTGAAAAGGCACATAGGAGAGACTACTCTGCTGAACCAGACAACCTGGATTTAATCTGGAATTTGTCACTAATTAACTGTGTGACCTTGGCCAAGTCAATTTACCTGGGATTGAGTTTCCTTATACTTGAAATAATAATTAGATAATTCCAAGGATGGTTTGAGTTCTAAAAATCAAAAGCATATTCAAGGACCATTCAAAGATAATTCAAAGGGATTGGGTTGAAACGCAGTTATAAGTCACTTCCCACTTTTTTCATCAGATATTGAACATAATCTTCACTTTTAAGGAAAGTTCACATACCCCTGAGATAATATTGTACTTCTTTTCATTAGGAATGAATGAAAGGGATGGGAAGAAAAGAGACATAGAAGCCAAAGAAGTGGCCCAGCATAGAAATCATTTGTGGGAGAGGTAAGAAGAGGTAGGGGAGAGGGAGAAATCATGAGCTGGACAACAGAAGGAGCAGGGAGAGCCTGGAAGAGGGACACATAGAGACCATTAGGTATGGATTACCATGGCTTGTGTGGGCAGCAATAAGCTATTTGGTACTGATAAATCTGACATGTGAGGAGCTAGAGAGGAATGTCTTCTGTGCTAAGGAACACTGCCTTTATTCTGTCTCAGATGGGACTTACTATAGAGTTTAAGCAGACTAGCGGAGTGGATGAGAATAAGGTCTCTGAAGCCAGACTGCCCAGGCCAAAGCCTGGTGCAGTCACTTGTCATTTGGGGAAAATATTTTACCATTCTGTGCCTCAGTTTCCTCATCTGTAGAGTGGAGATAATAATAGCACCCATCTCACAGTATTGTTGTGAATGTTTGTGTGAGTTGAGGTACATAAAACACTAAGACCAGTGCCTGGCACAAAGAAATCACTTGACAGATATTGGTTGTGACTATTAATGATCAGATTTTCAATTTAGCAATGCAATGTTGTGGATATTTCTTGAAGTCCTATGCATAATTAATGCAGGAGATTGAGATAAAAGTATAAGGCAGATATTGAAGTAAATTTGAGAATTTTCTGTAAAGAATATTATATTTTTCTCCCCCCAGATGATAAATCAAAGTCACAATGACCTGTTGAGATGCAGAGAATCAATGTGTTTGGGGTTAATAATATACAGTGGATTAGAAATTATTTATACTGGTGAATATGACCTTGCCAGAGAAATGTTTTTATATCATCCATCAATAAAGTTATTTCCCTAAATCAGATTAATCACAAGATGAAAATAACTATCCCATAATTCCCCTGTGTGGATAAAGTGATGAAAATGAAGACACTCTCTCCTAATGTCCAGCTTCAGAATAGCCATCCAGTAAGAGTTAGTCTTGGTATGCTAGGATGGAGATAACCTGGGAGCCATCTAGGAAAACTAGGCCCTAGGAAGAGAATATGACTCCTGTGAAGGACAACTGCTAACTTGCTGGGGTGATGGTCCAGTACACAAATCCATTCCTCTTGCTTTCCCTGGCCAGTAAGTATAGGAACCTATGTAATGAAACTATGAACTGGAAGGAGACTGAAGCTCATCCCTGCTAGGAGCAATTCTATGGGGAAGAATGTATAGACCCAAAAACACTTAACCTGGAATCACAAGTGAAAACACAGGAGTGCTAATATAGATTCGATGCTTTCCCATTTATGTTTCTCTGGTCCACCAAATAGGTCTCTTTCCCATCTTTAAATGCCTGGAGGAATGAATGCTAAACTTGGTCAAATCACACATGTGGGCTAAGGAAAATTGAAATCACCTCTCTCTATTACTCAAGTTACTCAAGAATAACTCCAACAGTATTAAGTCTGACAGATAGGATAGCAGCTCTTTTGAAGGCAGGGGGGCCAGGTAAATTACCACAACCCTTCAGGCACTAGATTATAGGAGGTTGAAAAATAGAAATGGAAAGGGCAGATTTAAGAAGAGGGGCAGGTGATGCATGAGGAGCAGTGTGGATTCTGGAGTCAGATTTCAAATCTCAATTCTATCTCAGGCCACTGTGTGAGCTTGGACAAGTTATTTCACTTTCCTGTCCCTCACTGTCCTCATCTAGAAAACAGTGGTATAGAAAGAAGCAGGGCTAGCACTGGGCAGTGCTTACATAACCCTGACAATGGTTTTATCCTTAAAGATTGCTCCCTGGGAGCCTCACTCAACTCACCCTAGTCCCAGCCCTGACCTACCTCATAAGGTAATCATAGAGATTAAACAAATTGACATATGAAAAGTGTTTAAGAGCAATGTTTATATGTTTAAGAGCGTATCATAAGTGCTAGCTACTAGTTGACATTATTATATTAGATTTGAGGGGTTGAGAAGAAGGGAAATTCTAGGTAGACTTCCATGTTTCTGATTCAGGTGAGGAAATGAATGTTGCTATCACCTACCAAGATAGAAGTCACAGATATAGCAGAAGAACTGGCTGAGGCAAGGGAGTGAAACTGACAGATGTGAGGTGCTTATGGGACATTTGGACGCAGATACCCAGTAGTAGTTAGATAACCACCTCTAGGAACGGCACTGGTGCCGAAAAGTGAGGACCAGAGATATATTTTCAAAGAGACCAGAATATGCTTTGGTGGTAGCAACAGGGGAAGTGGATTACATCGCTAGGAAGCCAGAGCAGGTAGCTAGTTTTGTTCCTGAGAAAGAGACCCCTTGCAACTTCTTAATACAATACTCATGTAGACATAGAAAGAAATGAAACCTCTCAGTACCTTAAATTAGGCTAAGGAATCAACCTAATTTTCGAATCTGGGAAGTATATCTACATTCAGTACCACACTGAACACACAAAATAGACAACCAGGGCTGGACCTCCCTCTGCCTGTTTGCCCAAAAGTCAGTAGGAAGACCTGTTATCTCTCTCCCCCATTGTACAGAAAAGTAGGAGCCAGAAAATTGGAAAGCCAACAAAGCCAACTCTGTTGCATTTTTAATGACAGCCAAACTGGTCTTTTACCACTTCCATCAATTCCTCACTTCTCTACAGTGTAATGGAGAAAGTAACTTTTAGGAATCTACTGAGAGAGAAAGGGAGAACAGCAAGAGGGAGAGAGACTGAGAGAGAGAATGGTGCATTGCCTTCTAAGAGTCAAGAAAGGTCTTAGTTCCAGTGCATGCACGGAATTGTAGGTGTGTTTCCTGCATGTCCTACTCACTTCAAGAGTACTTGAGCTTAGGTGGTAAATGAGTGTATTTCAGCAAAACCCACTGGAGTCAACGAAAGGCTTTCTAGTCTTGGGAAATGACTAGCTGAGCACATTAACTTGCTTTCAGCACCTTGGTGGAGATTCCTCCAGAACCACTGGGCAGAAAATAGGGCCAAGGGCAATCCACACACCTTGTTTTGTAAAACACTCAGTATGAATAGATTTGTCTCTTCAGAGAGCAGGAAAAAATAGAGTGCCTTATAAAGAGCCTTAAAAAATCTTCAGTTGATAGAAAATTAAACTTTTTCATGAAGATTCAGAAGAACCATAGCAGAAGGATAGAAATGTTTTAGATAGTTTGCTATCCTTAGAAAAATACAGGGCGACATCGTGTTTAACAGACAGGAGAAGAAGCTAGGGAGTTGAGATTGAAACTCAAGAAACAAAATAAGATAAAATTATTGCAACATAAGAAAGAATGAAAAGAAATTAAAAGTCAATAATATAACTTATATCCTTACAGAAGGTAGTAATATATTACTAAAGTTATGAAAAATCAAATCAGTTATAAAAAATAATTCAAAATGTTCTATTGAAATTTATATTTTAAAAAATAATGATTAAAGAGAGAATGGCACAACCAAAGGAAAAACAATGAAGATTTAAAGTAAGAATTTCAGCATCCTAAACACAAAGATTACAATCACTGGGTCCAACACAATAATTAAAGATTTAAATGAAGAAACCTTTGTTGACTTGAAAATAAAATACCTCAGTTCTTATGTTAAGAGACCCATATCATATTCTGATGAACTGAATAAAAGGATATAGCTAAAATTATTTGACAAAAACAAATTTGAATAGCAAAAAAAAATATTTTCAAGGACAGGAAGGATATTTTTTCAAAAGAATAAAACTCAAGTTGTCATTAGATTTATCGAACAAAGCACTAAATGCCAAAAATAAATAAAAGAAAAACTGTGTGCCAAAACTTTTAAACTCAGCCAATGTGCAAAGGCAACAAGTTATATTCTCCAGGACACAAGAGCTTAGAAGTCACACTATTCAAAGATCATTTTGGAAAATCTCACTTAGAGACTTCTTCCAGCAAATATAAATGAATCAAAATAAGAGATAGTCACTATTTCAAAGAATTTATATGTTCTTTTGATTCAAAAATACAGACAAATAATATGTAGTCAAATGGATTCTGAAGCCTGGAGAGGAGAGCTTGACTCTATTCCTTTCTGCCCCTCCCCACTTCTTCCTCTCCATCCCCCCCACCCCGCCCCCGTCCGGAAGTTTGCCTTGTGCCACTGTTTTGTCCCGCAGGTCATGAGACAGCTCATACAACAATAACTGATCCTATTCTGTTACTGCAAATAATGAAGAAAATATTAAAATGATTAGACATTGTGCTGAGAGACTAAATAAAATCTTTTTATTTACCTTCCAACAAAGAACTGCATAGGGCAACATAATGACTATTTCCATTGTGAAGGCACTTGATTAGTGATTTTCTGTAACATCAAAACCCACACTGGCCAGACAAAAATCGTTGAGGCCTTTCTGATTGTTAAAGATTAACACAACTCCTGCTGCAGATGGTAACTTTCCAATCATCTCCTCATTCCATTTCATAACAGTAAGGAAAAACAAAAATGTTAACTGTGGCCATTTCTGCAGAGTAAATTTTATTTCTATATTTTTCAATTTTTTTACAATGACCCTGGTATATAAAAACTTTTTTAAATGGCATAATTAATTTTGTACAAAATTACTTAGTCACAGATATTTCTAATACATATAGTAAAAAGACTGTTATGAAAATAATGTTTGTATCTGGGCTGTAGGACCATTCTTCCTTTTTCTTTCTGAACTTTCCAAATCATCCATAATGATATTATAAAACATTATGTAATTGTAGTATATGATATGTAACTTTATTCTATAATAATTGCTTTTAATGGGAGGAAAACCTTTTTAATTTAAAAACTGAAAGGAATGGGCAATAATATAAAATAATGCTGTGACCTTGAGTCCATTTGAAGCATCCAGTTAATCATGGATGTCTCACTGGGAGTCATCCGTGTCCATAATGACTAGCAATGATGTCAAGAAAGTCAAGGGGAAAAAAAAGAAAGTCCAGGGAAGAAAAAAATTGAGGGAGGAGAAGACATAAGTTATCAGATGCTACAGAGCTCAATAATATCAAGACTTAGAGGTCTCCATTGGCTATGACAAGGTGAGAGCTGTTTCAGGAGAACAGCAGTGTTACCAGTGTTGAAGTTCCTGGGTTCCCCAAGGCAGAAATCGAGAGGAAATCCCAGAAAAATGTCCAGACACATTTTACTAAGGTTATGCTCAAGCCCCAGGTAGCAGCAGAGAGGAAAGGAAGGACCTCTGAACTGGCTTGGGGGCTGGCTCCACCTGGCTAATTTTACAAGCTGAAAAGGGCACCTTGTGGAATTTTCCTTTTCAGGGTGGTGTGACTTCCTTTTCCAGCTGTGTTGCCTGGTAACTATGTTCCAGCCTGTGCTGTGGGGCAAACCTTGATCAACTGTGCATGTGGGTCAACAGTTGAAGCCGGTGGTTAGAGAGGAGATAAAACCAGCTACCGCTGCATTTTTGAATAGGAAAGGCAGGGGTGGTGACGTTTCTGCTTGTGTTTATTCTGGCCATCTGGCGTCCTTAGGGTCCCAGACCCAGGTCCCTATTCTATCTCTGTGGTGGCAGAAATCAAATGGAACAGTTTGGAGAGTGGAAAGTACCAGAAAGGTTAAGTGCTCAAGGTAGCTCTCATCAAGAAGAGGGTAAGTTCTTACCCAAAACATCTAAAGCAGTATACTCTTGGTTTCCTCTGAAATTACCTTTCTTCACTTATCCCTTAAAAATCATCCCAAATTTCTTTTAGAAATCCATGTGGCTTCAGTGAAGCTTACTCTCTTTTTCTGCAGGGGTGGCTCCCATGGCCCTAGAGTAAACCCAGCAAGGCATTCTATTATCCTCACACAGTGGTTGGTTCATGAGTGGCTATGGAGCCTAGACTGGGCCAAACACAGGGATAATCAAGAGTTTTGCTGGGAATTCTGGGACACCTGCCACCACACCAACAGCCACATTGTGTGCTGTGTAAACCGTGCCCCTGGAGTGGTGCCACACAGTGGTCCTGATGGTTGTTCTCTCCTGCTCTGGAAAATAACATACTGTGAGCGTATGATGTCTAGAATCCTTCTTGTGGCCATCAGAAAAGAGAAAATGAGGACAAAGGCAATATGTGAACAAAGCCGAGTGACATGAGGACAAACAGTAAATCACAGAGAAACAGCGCAAGGACCCAGACCAAACTTCCCCCGAAGATTGTCCTACCTCTGGACTTTTTCAGTAACATGAGCCAATAAAGCTTCTTATTTAGTAACCCACTTAAAGATGAGTTTTCTATTATGTACAACAAAATCACTCTGATGGGTCCAATACCCTGCTTCCTTCTTTGTCCTCATTGCAAATATCCTATGCACACGCTTGAATTTCAGTTTTGCAAGCAAGCAGGCAAAGCCACCTACACTATCCAGAAGAAGGAAGGTGAAATATAACAGGCCATTTCAAGAATTTCCCCCTGCCAGGGCCAAAAAGAAAGGCACGGCTGGGCTTTGCAACCCGTCTCATTGTAAAGTCAGATTTGAGTCGGCAGGCACACTATTGTCCTGCTTCTTCTTCCCTTTACGTACACATTCCCCAGGATGTGACCAGCTATCCAGACCCTTAAGCATTTGCTTCTCTGCATTTCTACCCGAATAAGCTCATGTTTGTGTTTAATTTTATGTAGTTCTTAGCTCACTATTAATAAACTTTTCATTTTCTCCTGTATATGTATTATTTATGGGGACTCCTTTACCCAGTCTTAAGAAAGTGGAAAATTCTCTAGGTTAATCTTGAAACCAGGCTTCCAGTTTAAGTTTCTTTCCATGACACCACCATACACAGATGAAGTGTCTTTTCCACTAGACAAAATTTACTGAATACGCCTCAATTTGAAGAGTTAAAAAGAAAGAAAAATACATGCTAAACCAAAAAGAATTTAAGTAAAAAAGGCAACCTTCAAACCCAGGAAATAAGACTCTCTGCCACATTCTGGAGGGCATTAGCTTAATCTACTCTACTCAGCTTTTGCCTTTAATCATCCTTTGTCTAATGTAGGTTCTCTCCTCATGTGAAAGTTGTTAAGTCCATACAAGGTAAAACCAGCCCAGATTTTCTTGATCCTGATGCTCCCCAATAGTCCAACTTGCAGCCACACAAGGTCATATTCAACATGAAGTACAGCATGATCCCCTCCCTGAGAGACAAAAGTACTTCAAAGAAGTGCTACTCAGACATGAGGAAACTTCAGTTTGATTTCTAGCTATAGTCCTTTATATCTATCACAGTCTTTCCAAAACACATTCACACACCCCAACTAAACCCTGAATATCTAAGAAATTTTAATCTGGGCCCAGGAAAATAATACTTGAACAACATGGGTAGTAAAAGAAGAAGTAGGGAAGAAAATGGGCCATACATGTATTAACATCAAGAGGAAGTTCTACTACTAAACCTGTTCTGACATTATGAGCTGAAGAGATTATATTCTATGGCCTTCAGAAA
>VMDR010019945.1:0-17935 GCA_007922815.1 Macrotus californicus | reverse complement strand
CTTGTTTTTGTGGAGTTTGGATTCTACCGGAAAGTGACCCAGAAAAGGTAAATAAATAAATCTGCAAGAGAATCTCATATGAAATAAATGCTAAAAAGACAAGCATTACAGGTGATACAAAATATTATCAATTATGTAAAAATATATGAAACTGACCTAAAAGAAATAAACTGCGAGATTAGTAAAAAAAAGCAATGCAAAAGAAAAATTGCAAAATGAAGCAAATTGCAGGTGGCTTAGTAATGGTCCAGAAAAACAGGTGTAATTATAAATGGAAAGTGTTTGGGCCTTTAGGATTCATCCTCCGGCATACTCAGTGGGCAGAACTTCCACAACCTCTCCTGTTTCCCACTCTCAAACCAAAAACTCAGGAAGATAGAAAAACAGCGTGTGTAAGGAGGCCGTGCTTCTGCTGAGTTACTTTGGACCAAAATGAACTCAATAACACCAGGAATATTTTTTACATTTCAATTTTCATGAGAGTAGAATCTTCTTCCCCCATCTACACACACATTCACCTAAGGTCACTCATTCATTGAACCAACAGTTTATGGAAGCATTCCCTAGAAATTTACTCAAAATGCTATAAAACTTAAGGACCATTTCCCACAATGCAAAAAGTCAGTTTGCTTAAGCCATTTGTGAAAAGGCCAAACTGAAGAAAAGCACTGAACATACTTACACACATTGTACAATATATTACAGAAACGCCTGTTGAAAATTTGTATCTAAAACACACACACACACACACACACACACACACACACACACACAGCTGAATGACATTTATCCTAAAAACATTACCCTTCAGTGGATAACTGATAAAAATGGACTCAGAGACAGAGAAACTGAGAAAACATTGTAAAATAAAAATACTATATAATTCCATGAAGAAAATTACTGGGATTCACAGCACGCGCGCACACACACACACACACACACACACACACACAGTTCCTAGTATTCTAGAATTTTCCTGAAAAGTAAATATGATTTAAATGAATTCTAATTACTTGCTTTAAAAAAAGTCAACTTCCAGAATGAGCTACTACACTATCGGAGAATGAGTAAATAAAGCACTTTGCAGAGGTTGGTGCGATCATAACCTTCACTGGAACCATAATACAGCAAAGCTTACCAGTGCGGAGGTCAAGCAAAGCCGAGAACAATCTGGAATCACTCTGACATAGATAGCAAAAGAGAAAAACAACTTCCTTTTTCTTGTTAGATCTTTTAAAACTACTACCTAATATTTCCTCCAGCTAGATGTTCATTCTGAAGTAACAGCTAAGTACACTGGAGTTAAAAATGTGATAGTGAACCAAGTCAAAAAGCAAGGACCTCAAGGGTTAACCAAGAGCTAAAGTCATCAACACCGGCTGTTCCTAAAGCTTCCCCAACATGAAGCATCACAACTCAGTCCCTGGACCTTTTCACTCCTTTCAGGATCTCATCCAGTCTGATGGTTTTAATGCCTAACACACTGTCAACTCCCAAATATACATCTCCAGCCAAGACCACTCCCCTGAATTTCCACATGGTGTGTGTACCCAAGAGCTAACTCAACATCATCCCCTGGAAGTCTAACACACACCCCAAATTTAACATGCCCAGGGATGAACCCCTCATCTCCACCTGCAATCTTTCCTTCAGTCTTCCTCAGAGCAGTAAATGGCAACTCCAGATTTGTAGCTGCTCAGGTCAAAACCCCAGGGACATTCATGTCTTAACTTTTCTCCCGCACTCTTATCACATCAGATCCACCAGCAAATCCTTCTGGTGGTTCTACCTCCTAAACAAATAAAAATGAAACCTCTCCTCCCACTCAACTGCTTCCATTCAGCCCTGGCCACTGTCAGCTCTCACCTGATGAGCAAGCCTTCACCAGCCTCCACCTGATCTCCTGCCTCCACCCTGTGCCCCAAAGCCTGCTCTCCCCCAGAGACACCAGGGCAATTCTGTCCAAGGGAAAACAGATCGTGTCTCTCCTCCAATGGCTACTCAGCTCACTCAAGTACAAGCCAACACCCTTACAATGACCTAAAAGAGCTACATGACCTGCCTCCTTCCCTCCCTTTACTGACCTGTCCTCATTTCTTGCTCTCAATCTGTCTCCTTCACTCTACTTCAGGTCCCCTCCCTGTTCTCCCTACGCCCCGGAGAACACCCCACCACTAGACCTTTTGTCTAGTGGCCCACCGCTAGGCCCTCCCCTGGACTGTTCCTCCCACATTTCCCACAGCCTGGTGCTCGGTCCCTCACACCTGCTCCAAACTTCTGCTCAAATACTATCTTCTCTGACCCCACCCCCACTAAAACTGCACCACCTTGTCCTTCTTCACTGATTTTCTCTTCTCCATAGCACCCTACCATCTTGTGATATGCTCTGTGTGTACATGTGTGCATAACTTACTAAATTTATCTTTTTATTGCCTAGTTCTCCCATTAAAATGTCAGCTCTGCGAAGGTAGGGCAGGGGTGTTATTAATATTTTGTTCACAGATGTATCCCCAGCATCCAGAATAGTATGTGGCACAAAGTAAGGGTTCGATAACTAGTTTCTAAAAGAAGAAAGTTTGTGTGGCATTTCTATTTTTACACGGAAGAAACTAGAAAACTATGAGTACCAGATTTTAGGTATATTTACTTGGCCCTTTTCCTTGGTGATCTCATCTAGTGATCTCATCGAAATCTGCCTTACACTTACACCTCATCAAGATTATGTTATATGAGTAGATTTCTAGGGGATATTTCTGGTTTAGGTAGGACCAACATTTTAAAGATGAGAAAAGACAGTGACGGACATCTGTAGTAGAAAAGATACTGAAAGACAATAATCAACAATATTCTACCTTATGCCTTTAGGTTTTTCTTCAAAAGGTCAAAATTCAAAAAAGTTACTGAAGCCAAAGCAAATACAATATTATATCTTTATATAGATAGTAAGATATAGCAATCTCATTAGTACAAAAACAATTAAAAACAAATATCAGAAATCGAACCTTTTTTCTAAGTGGGATTAAGTAGGGGGAGTAAACCTTCTCAGCAGAGGGTCATGGATAAGAAATTAGCAGGACAGAAATCAAAGCATCGAGGCTTCAAACCAAGAACATCCTGACAAGCTCTTGCAAACGGAGGACTGACAAAGCATATTAATGAGAAATACTGTTAGAATGCTATTCAGATATGGGTCTTCGTTTCAGCTTTCCCAACGGAACTGGTTTCAAAGGAGAAGAGGAAAGTTACACATACAAAAGCAAAAGCATATTTATGTTTCCCATCAAACCTTCATCTGCACTGGCAGAAATCCAGAGAGGGAGAACGGCCAAAGAACTCATGCAAAAGAAATGCAAAATGCCTTCGACCACAGGACTTTGGCTTTGATTCAATGTAAGCAGCATCACAACAGCACTCACTAATATCAAAATCTCAAGAAACATCTAGCCAAACTGAGTATATTTATTTGTGTTCAAGACAATCCAAAGCATGAGATCCAACATTCTCTCAGAGAAAGAAGATACACTACACCCCAACCTATACATGAAAAGGATTGTTTTTAATTTAAATTTCAACAGAGGTATGCACTTAAATCTTGCCTAGCTATGTTGTGCTTTGAAGACACAATGAAAGGAAAGATTTAAATACTAGATAATGCAAAATCACTCTAAAAATATTATCATTGTACCAATTTTAGACAGTCAACTAATGTCAAACATACAGCAAATCCCCTCATACAAATGTGTGTTAACAATGCTACCCCAGGCTGAGATCTCTCAGACCCCATGGGACTTTGCCAGAGACACATATAAGCAACTTGCTAAACAGACAGTCCTTGATCCCCACGGAGCTCAGAACGCAGTGCCGATTGGTTGTCTACCAATCACAACACTTCCCACCAGGACACCGCACTCTGCCACCACTTCCCTCCAATGCTTTGCTGGCTCTTGCCCACCCTACTCCAAAGCCAGTCCTAAGGTGAACCATTTTCCGGACTAAATTTTATGCCTGACAAAATAAGTTGTAACTTTTTCCAAACTAATACTCTCACAAAACAGAAGACTCCCTGTAAACCAGTAATTTGGTTGAACAAAAACAGAAGAGGAAAGGTAGACTTAAAAAACAATACTCAATCTCATACACTAATAAAGAAATGCAGATTACAGTCACAATATGTTATATACCATTTTTACTTATTAGACTAGCAAAGATTAAAATATAAAAAATCTGAGTATTGGCCAGGATGGGGGCACATAGGCACTCTTAGACTTTGAGATAGAAGTACGAACTGTAAATTAAGCTTTTTAAGACCTCCAAGGGCCCACTATGTCAAATTGGACTCGAAGGGAAAAAACATGTATTTCCCAAATGTAATCTGTGATGACAACTGAAGGGAAAGTCAATTTTGGGGTACTGCTTGACTTTTGTAGACACAGGAGGTTAATAAGCTCTGCAATCCCTGGATTTTGGGACCCCCCCCATCTGGCCACCTCCTGGCCAAAGCTGACTGGACCAGGAGAGACTACCCAAGACTGTGCCAGTCACCACCACCACACCACAGGAACTGGGGCTCTGATTCTGGTTTACTCCTAGTCACACGTGCTCTTGAACAAAAATGTGCACTCCCATCAAGAGCTTTATGTTAAAAAGGCCCACACTCGTGGAACATTCTATTCCTATTTGGCACACAAGCAGCATTTGAGAATTCAATGAACTGGCTTTCACCTTGAATTTTTCAAATTTATACTGTAGAATTATCATCTGCTTACATTCTTGTTTTTCCTGAATTCCCTTCTCTAATCTTTCTGATTTCAATAATGGTAATTTACATCACATTTGTCTGATTATCATATTTATTCTTGCTCAAGAACATTATTTACACTCCTTAAATAGACTGAGTCTGATATAACTAGACTCAACAAATCCCAAAACTCACCCTCTACTTCGGAATATTATCCTTGACAGGACTATAGGATTTCTGGTAAATTGTTTTAGAATTTTGTAAGTTCTGCAGCAATTTTAAATCAACAAATCCTGAAAATAATTCTCCAAAAGTAGAGAAGAAAAGAATTGTCTCTTCATTTTAAAAACTCACCTTAATTTAATGGTGATTGCCATTCACCAACAGATGAAGGCCAATTTTCTCTCATTATTTTCCAATCTGTTACAGAATTATGCAAACTATAGAACTGATTTACCCTTTAAAATGTGGAATCTGACTTTTGAGAATCATAGCCTGAGAGTCTTCTTCCATAAACCAATCATTCTGCTCAGTGTTCTCGCTCCACCTAACAATGAACACTCAGAAAGGGAATAAGATACATGTATATACATACTTATTTCAACCATGGTAGTCAACTATGACAACACAAAGAATCCAAGCTTTCAAGTACTTAATTCTGCTTAAGATGCTATTATGTTACATGCTTTGAAAATAACATACTCCCTCATCCTGATTTTAGAGAACACTGAAAAATGTAGACAATATGCTTCCTTTCAAAACACCAACTACTTACAGAGGAAAAGAAAGAAACAGACAAATGATCTTGCCAAGAACCATTTCTGTAATTTCTCTTGGTAGAGTAGCCTTTTCAGTGGCTACAATGATTAAAATTCAATCCCTGATTGCATTGATGATATACTTTTATTTACTTAGAAATGAATCCTAGAACAAAAAAGAGCTCAGAGAACTCCAATTCACTTGTTTCCAACTTGTCCAAGTATCAAGACCCTAATGCAACACTAAAGATTTTTGAGGATTCTTACAGGAGTTGTACCCAGTGACAAAAAGAAAACAAAAAACCCTGCAAATACACAGTCATTCTTTTAAAGACCTGCAAACATGTATAAAATAGTAAAACCTGAATCTGTATTTTGTTACAGAGCCACTTAATAACTTAATGTCAGAATTAGGTCTGAAACCAAGTCTCCAGACTTATCACACAGATGAGGCTCTAAGAAACCAGAGCATGATTCATCACAGAGGAAGGTTTTTTTAAGTATCCCCAACAATTCTCTTAGGAACTAGACAAGCTGATTTTAAAATACAGAAAAATAAGCAAAGATAGACAAGACAATTCTGAAAAAGAAGACCACAGAGCATCCCTATCAGATACCTGTGGACCCTGAGAAAGAAGATACCTACCATGAAGGCAGTGGTGGCTAACTGGGCTCAAATGTCAAAGGGGAGCCTAGCAGCATTTTCTCAACAGGAGTCTCTCATGCAAACCCACATTTCAGGGAGAAGTCTGCACTAAGCTGTCTGCCTTCTGCTCTGAACTGCCTGCCTGTACTGTGCTCCTGCCTTCTGAGTCAATTCTTATAAAGGAGTTCCTGGAATCCTATTTCAACCAATGAGTAAGAGACTTTCCTGGTCTAATCAGAGCTGTGCAGCTATGTCTCCACTAGCATCTTCACCAACCAATCAGAGCAATTTCATTCTGACCAATCAGAACACTGCTTTATAGACCAATCAAACTATGATTTGGAGCCCGCCCTCTTCTGCATGAGAATGGGCCAATCAGGGACCAGGGGTGGGGACTTCTCTCTGTGTAAGTCATCTTCTCTCTGGCTCAGAGAGCACACTTTTCCTTCCACCAAAAACTGCATTCCCCCGGACTTCTCACTGGAGTAGAGCAGAGGAGGTGGAATGGAGAGGGGAGCAGAGGGCAGAGGGGAGCAGACCACGCTGGACTGGAGTAGAACAGAGCTGTCTGGCCAGAGTGGGGTGTCACCCCAGAGCTACCTCACAGCTGTGCCATTCCCCAAGCATTCTGTTTCATACTTGAGCTGTAACACTACTGACCTGTTCCAAAGCCATGCTGTTCTCAGGGCTGTGCTGTACTCACAGCCACACTGTATCACAATTGAACTGTTGACACTAAAGTTTCCTTCTTCACCACACTCCAAATTGGGGATTCCTGTTGGTGTTACACTGGTGCCAGTGACCACTGGCTGACATTCCAAAAATCTGCACAGCTACAATAATTAAAATAATGTAGTGCTGGAACAGATTAGAAAATGCAGAAATTGACAAATACCTACTCAAAGTTCAACATAAAATAAATGTGGTACTGAAATCACTGGGGTAAGCAGTATTCATTAAACGCTACAGTAACAACTGAGTACCCACTGGGTGGGGGGAAATCAAATTGAGTCCTTACCTTATACCAAAAGAAGCTCAAAATCAGGCAAAAATGGACAACATGAAACCACTAAGGAACCTTATGAAACACAGAATTTTTTTAAATAGTCTTGTAGTGGAGAAGGTCTTACAAAAAATTCTATAAACAAAGTCAAGATTACACAGTAAATGAAGTCCATTCAGAGCAACATATTCTAACTCAGGTTCCATGCCATGAAAGCACAGCACTCTTTCTGTATTCCACACAAGCCTAAGTCACTCAGAAGACAGTTTTAGAGCAATACGAAGTCAAATATAACAGAAACCACTGAAACCCTTTCTTGCCTAGGCCTATAAAGTGAGATTTTCCACAACGCCGCCCTCAGCTATTATCACCACTGATACTAGAAACAACCAGCCACGAAATAAGGCCGTGTATTTTCTTATGTATTTGGGGCCGCAGATTAATTTTAGCAAAATATACACATAGTAAAGCAGTAACAGGTCAATAGTTTTTTTCAAAATAAGCTTGTTCCGGGATATATGACCTGTCAACATGCAGGCTCAGCAGTGAATGATTACCGAATTTCTAACATAACAGAGACTACTGAGCATCTACTGTCTGTGAGGTATTATGCAAAACTCTAAGATGAAGAATCAGTCTTCTGCCTTCCAGATGCTTATAATTTACTAATCAAACAAACCATGAGGACGTCTGCTTATCAACAACAGGAACGTATGCTATGCTTCAATCTTCAAATCTCCCCATGTAACTAATCAAATAAAGCAAAATTAGTTATCTAACTTATTACCATATTGTTCTTTTAAAAACTAATTTATGGGTCTACCTAAGTGACTCAGCCCCAAACCTGAAGGTACGACTGTGTGGCATACGAGCTGCATGTGACATTCCAGCCCCAGGTAACACAAACAGCAGCTCTCTAAATTGAGATAATTAGTTCAGTACTATCTTGATCCTGAAACCATGTACTTTTTATGCCCCTGGACTTTGTCCCCTTTAACCTTACCTGGTATTTCCCCAATTTCTTATCAGTTTATTGTTTCTTTTGGATATGGAAATGTTTTTATTATAATTATGTGTTGGCTCACTTTGGTCAATTTTTTAAAAGTTTTTCTTTCTTTTTTGCTTTCTAATCTATTTTTTAACTTGTATTCATTAGAAGTTCAGTTTCCAGTGAATTCACTCATTCTTTTATTTCACACACTGTCAATATTTTGACATGTGTAACGTTTTTTTGTTAAATTTACTGGGGTGGCATTGGTTAATAAAATTATGTAGGTTTCAAGTATACAATTCTATGATACATTATCTGTATAATGCATTCTACACTATTGCTTGGGAGAATCCCATATATGATATACTGGTATTTTATAACTGAAGCTCTGATTCAGAGGAGGAAATCTGCCACCCCAGTAACTCTTTTCCTGGAGGATGAAACACTAATATTCTCCTACTCCGCTAATATTCCCCTACTCCGTTGGCCATCTGGCATAACCTATTAGAACTATTGAAGGAATAAAGCTCGTTTTCTTTTTCTTTTCTTTTCTTTTACTTAACAAAGACTTTGAAACAGTTCTAACTTTCTATAAGGTCAAGCTTCAGGGCAGCCCCTGCCGACTTTGCAAGGGATTCCAAAACCTGTGGTCCTATAGGTACCTTCAACACACAAATACTGCAACTAAAATTCCTGAATAGTTATCTCGTGTGTTTCTTTGTTGCCTATGAATGTTCCCTCGATAACTAAGCACAAAACTGAAGAATATTTCACACATTCCTTATTTTAAGAAAATGAGTGAACTCAAGACATATCATTTACCTGGTAATTACAAATAAATGAATAAAATTATAAGTAAATGCCAATAAGTTTAATAAATTTCTATAATAAATAATTCCACTGGTTAACAACCATAACTCTCAATATACTGCAGTAAATGAATCAAATACAGATTAGATGATCAGAGACCATGTAGTCTTAATTCCGGATCCTATGACTACTGTTTCATAAAAATTATGTTCACTGCTTAGTACTGAAAATTAAAGTTTTCCTTTTACTCTAAAAATAAACACTCAGAATTACTCTTGGCAAGCATTTCCTAAGAATTAATAAGACGTACTCCTTTGCCACAGTCAGGGACTTTCACGGTAAAGATCTTGAAAATCCTGAGATGTTTCATGTGTGTTCCAACAGAAGCCAGTTACCCTTCAAGAGAAAACAGCAGGCTAAGGCTCCACTATTCTGTTAATTCACGGATTCCTTGCAACTAAGTGACTAATCTTTGATACAGAAAAAAATAGGCAACCCCCCCCAAAAAAGTTGCCTATTTTTCTCTGTATCAGAGATTAGTCACTTAGTGTCTTTGTTATGAAGCTTGCTGGGCTCCATAATCCAGCAAAACCAAGTGTACCTTTTTTTTGAGGGGAGGGGGCGGTCAGGTGAGCACCAAGAGGATCACTTAAAAGGGGTTTAAGTAAGCTCAGGCAAAAATGCAGTATCTTATAGGAAGTCACAGATTCAATGAGTTGAATCCAAATGTATTTCACTGAACTGAGTTTTCTGGACCTTTAGGGGTGGGTGACTCCTCTGATGAGCCTTCTGGCCTACTCAGGTGGAGCTGTAACCCTGACCCCATCGCTGTCTGCTACCCCACGGCTACCTGAGGAGACTGAAACGGCGTTTGCACAGACACAGGACGACAAAGCTGCAGTGCCTTCAAAATACTGTCCAGGTTGTAAGAAAGAGAAAAAGGACACTCTAACTGCACAACAGAGCGTGATTTCAAGAAAGTCCAAACCCCACAGTACAGCGTGTTCAAGGACACTCTTCTGGAAAATTGTTCAAAGAAATGTACTCAAATTTGTGATTTTAAAAATTAAGTAATTTTCAATGGAATAAGAAATCTCCAGTGAAATATCACCTAGCAGAAAAACGATTCCTGCTTGGGTTTAGGATCCCTACAGTCTAGCTTCACTCTCACTTCCACCTGCTCTAACTGTGAACTACTCTGCCTCTTTAAGTAGCACTCCTATTTGGGGCACAGACAGGCCTATCTTGGAGAAAAAGCCCCACCCCTATCATCAGGAATTCCGGAAACCAGCTTTATGTATACACTGGCTGTGTGTGACCATGTGAGCTTTCCTGTGTCTCACCCAGTAGGGAAAGTAATTCCACTATTTCTGATCCTTGCTTGCGCCTTTGGCACTTGCCCCCATGCAAATCAGGGTCATTTGAATAATAAGCCACCATACAGGATTGCTATAAGCATCAAACATGATGATGCAATCAAGACACTTAACACCAAAAATTATTATACAAACATGCACTCTTATGAAAACTGATACATGTTATCCACACTTTACCCTATTTGTTGTTCTTTTCCCCTAAGACTCCAGGCTTCAAATTTCTAACAGCAATAATTTCTTTCAGCCTCATTTTCAATATCCATAGAGGTGCCTGTCATCATCTTTCTTATTCAGTTATTATGTCCTCAAGGTATCTATCTATTAGAAGATACGTTGATAGTTTAAAAAGACATCTAGGTTGTTTCTGCCCCTCTCTTTTGAAGGTGTGATCTCAAAACACAAACATGGATCTGAAGCTTTCTTAAGGATTTTCTTGCTATTGTTGCTTTTTTTTTACCAGTTTCAAAGGATATACCTTTATTTATTTTATCGTTGTTCGATTACAGTTGTCCCAAGTTTTCCCTTGTTGTCCCAATTCCACCCACAACCCCCACCCCACTCCCACAATCAATCCTCACCCTGTTGTCCTTGTCCACAGGGTTGTTTATACATGTTCCTTGACTAGACCCTTCCTCCTCTTCCCTCTGTTATCAACCTCCCCCCTCCTCTCTGGTCACTGCTAGTTTATTCCTTATTTCCGTGTCTCTGGTTCTATGCTATTATTGCTCTTTATTCTGCCATTACTGGGCAATTTTCTATTTTCAGTACAATGCTCAACCCTTAATTATTTAAATGGTCTCCTGTACTCCTACAGCAACTCTGGGAGGTAGACATGGTTTTCTTGGATGAGGAATCAAGGCTCACAGAGGTTAAGGAATGTCCTCCAAACCACATAGCTAATAAATGGCAAAGCCATGATTTGAACACAAATCAGTCTGGCCCCCAAGCCCCTGCTCTTGACAGGGTTGCAACTGTGTCTCATCAGATCCTGAGAGAAATTAGTCATCTAGCCCTGAATCTGAAACCTACATGGGAGTAGGTCTAGTCAGGGCCATCCATATATGACTGCATACATGTACATCCCATGATGCGCCAAAACACAAAACAGCATTTATTAGAAGTAGGTAAAAGACAAAAAAACAGAAACATTAAATGAAGTAGAAGTGACACATGTGCAGAAGGCATCCCTTAGAGCATTGGACTCATCATCTTCAGGTGAACCACAAGAACCTTGTAAAGGAGAATCTGAGGTATCACAGAATTCAGTATCTGCAAGCCATAACTGTAATAACTACTCAAAGAAAGTACCTTTATTCCTGACTCTAGGACCCAGAAGCAATTCCAGCCAACATATTTAAGTGCACACCTGTTAACACTATTTCAAGGCAAAAGCTGAACAACACCATGGCATCCCCCCTAATTTATCCACAGTTTCACTCTTCACAGTTTCAGTCACCTGTGGTCAACCATGATCTGAAAATATTAAGTGGAAAATTCCAGAAACAACTCATATGTTTGAAATTCCATGCTGTTCTGAATAGCGTGATAAAATCTCAGGCCACCTGTTCCATCCCATCCAGGACATGAATCATCCCTTTGTCCTGTGTCTCTATACTGTATATGCCTCCTGCCCGTCTAGGTTATCATATCAGCTGGCATGGTATCACAGAGCTTATATTCAAGTAACAATTATTTTACTTAACACATTGCGTACCGCATAGAAATCTCTAAGACATACGCCAGGGACTGCACGTTTTTGGGCAAAGTGCACGTTATTTAAATCATCATAACTACAGATCGTCTCCGGAATCGTCAAAACAGTCATCCGCATCTTCGATCTCACTAGGAATATCTGATAAATCATCGTTAAATACTTCCAGAAATGTATCAGTTTCGTTGGTTTCCTTCCTTTTTCTGAGAGGGGACATTTCTAAAAGCGCCAGGAACCTGAAGACGAAGACTATTCAAATGACCAAAATACAATGTAACTACAATGCTTTATGGGTTTGTGCAATTACATAGTTTTTCGTAGATGGACCTGCATGGTTTCCACCAATGAGATCGCTTCATTCGATGTGGACAAGACAGTGTGTTGACATCTAAGGTCCATAACAGATGGCGTGTGAAAAACAAGAAAACTCGTGAGCGGTCCTTAACAGATGGCGCGCGAAACACGTGAAAGCTGGTGAGTGGTACGCAATGTGTTAATAATGGCCCCAAAGCAGAAGAGTAGTGATACCAGCAACTCAAATATACCATAGAAAAGTCATAAAGTGCTTCCTTTAAGTGAAAAGGTAAGCACAGCACATTGTACTTATCACTTTGAAAGACACCACATTTGCATAATTTTTATTACAGTATTTTGTTATAATTGCCCTATTTTATTAGTTATTATTGTTAATCTCTTACTGTGCCTAACATTTACTTTATCATAGGTATGTACATATGGAAAAAACATAGTATGTATAGGATTTGGTACTATATGTGGTTTCAGGCATCCACTGAGGGTCTTGGGATATATTCCCCGCAGATAAGGGGGGCACTAATTGCATCCCAAATGGACTCTTCTTCTAATAGTAAAGCCTAGTTTATAGCACATGACAGTCAAGGAAAGAATCTCTAGTAGACATTGGCTCATTAATAGCAAAAGCCAAGTGGTTCTAATTGTTTTCCGTTGATGACAAGATAACTTGAGACCCCTTACCCACAACTTTTTTTTAACAGAACTTTCTTTTTTAAATAACATTTTCATCAGAACTCCAAGCAGCTAGAACAAAGTGGCCTGGTGGGAACAAGACTGGAAGGCTTCCAACTAATTTTTCTATCCTGACTTGTCTGCAACTTGACAAGTCACTAGTGACTATTCCCTGGCCTTATCTGACATATAAAGCTACCCAACTCCTATCACTTCCTTTTACCAAAACAGGAATTTGTGAAGTTTACCCCTATTTTCCTTCCAAAAGTAGCAATCATCAGCAAAAGTTAAACTCATAGTAATAAGCCTACTAAACACATACATATACATCATACATACACATGGATACATACATATATACACATACAGGAGATTTCATCAAAAAAGAAAAAATAGCAAATTAAGAAAATGAAGCAACTATAATATGACAGCAAGAAAGTATTAGTGACTTTAAAAAAGTAATAAAACTATACTAGCTTAACTTGAATACTCCATAACCAGAAACACAGCATTAAAATATAATCTTATACAGCATTATTGTTTCTGCTTCTGGTGGAGAAGAAAAGGAACAGATCAAAATGCTCTCTCTGGTCAACTCAAACTGCTCTGGGTTCCTACTTATTCAATTTTTTTTAAAAAAGATTTTATTTATTTATTCTTAGAGAGGGGAAGGGAGGGAGAAAGAGAAGGAGAGAAACATCAATGTGTGGTTGCCTCCTGAGCAACCCCTACTGGGGACCTGGCCCGCAACCCAGGCATGTGCCCTGACTGGGAATAGAACTTACAACCCTTCAGATCACAGGCTGGCTGGCACTCAATCCACTGAGCCACACCAGCCAGGGCCTTATTCAACTTTTTAAAAATGTGGCTTACCCAATTAATTCTTCATTTCTCTATCATTTCAGAAATTATGGGAACTTAAATTTAAATGAAATTTGCTAAATCTTATGACTTATTTTAGTGCTTTAATAAGACTAAAATAAATCAAATTCTACTCAATTTAGGAACAGAAATTACATTCCATCCATCCAGATAAGGGTTAAAGGATCCTCATTTCACCAACAACCAATGCCAGAAAAACAAACATAAGCTTTAAAAAAAGAAAGAAAAGAAGAAAAGAAATGCAAAATTTACCACAAATATTTTAAGGCTGACACTAGAATTGAGGGGTGGAGGTGGCAGGAGGGTTCAGCAAACACCAAAATATAATAAATCTAACACTTCAGAAATTTGAAATCTGAATGCTAATTGGACCTACAAAATAATATGAATCTAATGCTTGGCTGGTTTTATACAAAGCCCATTGAAAGTGTCATACTATTCATGAACACTCTTTCAGACGCTCCTCACAGAAATGGAAAACTACACATATTTTTAAGCTACACTATGCTACAGCACTTCTGAGGGGAAAAAACCATGAAAGCCAACTTTGGGATATGCTCATATTAATAAAAGTCTCTCCTAATACTCTTCTAAAAGGAAAGGTTTAAGAGGTGACTTTTAAATGAAATCTAATGTATTAAAAAAGCAAAAACATACAGTAAGAAATTACTGGGAAACAAGGCATCTCCAATTTTCAACATTTAAGGTTTCAGAAATGCAGCCATTCTAGAAAATCATTTGTTTTTCAGCATGATTCAGTTTCGCTTTTTCTGGACTCATTACTTCCTTTGCCACTTCACTCCCTTCTGATGCCCACACATACTCAGTGGTCACATAACCATTAGAAGTGCCGTCTTCAGGTGGAAAAGGGTCATCATGAGGGCATAAGAGCATATCACGTCCAGAGGAATAAGGGGTCTGGGGGCATGCAGAGAAAGTCATGTTTTTCTTTCCCCCTTTTCTTTTTTTTTTAGGAAGTCACAGGGGAAAAAAAAATAACAGTAAAATAAGCAAAGTGACAGTGTATGTGAGATTTTTTTATATCTGCAGAACAACCCAAAATATAAACGTATCTACCTCAGTAAAGGAGGACTATTATTATTTTCAACCGTATTTCCTATGCTTGGCACTTCAATTTAATATTTGTCTGGAACCAGACTATTCACCCATATATTCCATGGAATATTAAAATAACTGAATTTTATTTGTCTATCATCTAAAATTACTAAATAAAAGGTAAACAAAATATTATTAAATTAAATAATTTGCTTATAACACATCAACACCATCCTTCCCATTCTCTAGCTTGGATACTTTGTTTACTTTTGTATTTTAATCTAGTTTCTCTCTTCTTACTTTTCCGGACACTAAATACTAGTTTAACTTTGAGAAAACAGTCCCAGACAGTCATCATTCTAAGATTCTTTAGTCTAAAACAGTCACACATGTGAGACAATGATTTTTTAACAATTTTGAGGTTAAGTTCTTCCTAGAGCATTAGATATTTACAAAATTGACTTACCTTTAGACTGACCAAGAAAAGAGAAAGAAAGCACAAATTGGCAAAATGAGGAAGGAAAGAGAAGACATCGATCATGACCAACCATACAAAAGTTTACAACAAGTATAAGGAAATACGCTGAACACATTTATGCCACCAAACTAGACAGATGAAAAGGAAAATTTCTGAGAACATATAAATTGACAAAATTGACTCAAATTGAGAAAAGCTGAATAAACTTATAGCAAATTAAAAGACTGGATTGACTGACAATTAAAAATCTTCCCACAAAGGAAAGCTAGAGCCCAAAGGTTTTCACAGGTGAATGCCTAAGGAGGAAATACCAATCCTTCACAAATTCTTGTAGAAAATCAGAGGAAACAAAACACTTCCCCGCTCATTCTAAAACACCAATTTTACCCTAACATCAAAACCAAGCAAAAATATCACAAGAAAACTATACATTAATATCCCTCTGAGTACACATGCAAAAACCACATGATCTCAACAGACGTAAAAAAGAAAAACAAGTATTTTACAAAATCCAACATCCATTTATGATAAAATGTCCAACAAACATAGAACTGAAGGCAACTTCCTCAACCTGATAAAGGGCATCTATGGAAAAACTACAACTAACATCATACTTAATGATGAAGAACGGAATGCTTTCCCACTGAAGTCAGGAACAAGGCAAGAACGTCTGCTCTTACCACATCTATCCAATGTTGTACTGGAGGTTTTACCCAGTGCAGTAGGAAAAAAAGAAAGGGAGGGAGACCATCCAGACTGGAAGGGAATTAAAACTGTCTTGCTAGTTAATTCCATGACTAGCACATGTCATTACCCTATGTGTAGAAAGTCCTAAGGAATCCACAATAAAACTACTAGAACTGAAAAACAAGTTCAACGAGGTCCTACAACACAAGTCCATTTACAAAATCAGCTGTAGCAACTACAAAGAGAAAGCATGAGGAGCTCCTCTGTGGCAAAAGAACTTCTGTAACTTGACAACATGGCAGTGGTTACACAAATCTATACATGTGATTAAGTTGCAGGGAACACACAAATAAGTGGATGTAAAAACTAGTGAAATCTGAAAAATGTCTACAGATTGTATCAGTGTCAATTTTCTGGTTTTGATAGTGTACTATATTTATACAAGATGTTAAACCACTAGGGGATCTGGGTGAATGAAGAGTGTTAAGAGTTTATATGATCTCTCTGTACTACTTCTGCAACTTCCTGGGTCTCCGAGTGTTTCAAAGTAAAAAGTTATTTTAAAAACAAAGCCACTGTTTTTCCACATATGAGAAATAATCAAAAATGAAATTAAGATTCCCCAGGTGATTCTTCTGTGCAAATTTGGGAACCACTGAGTTACAACTTTCACAAGACGGCAAAAACAGAAGATGTATAAGCATATGATACACCACCATTCCAAACTATTTATCAGTACAATTCCCAAGCTTACCTACATTAAAATCACCTACAAATCATTTTAAAATTTCAAAGCCTGTGCAACAGTCCCAGACCAATTAAATCACAATTTTTGGGACTAGGACACAGGCACCGGCATTTTAAAAACTCCCCAGGTGACCCACTGCTATATGGAGCAATAATTCTCAAATTTTTGTTCAGAACCTATGGCAATTTAAAACCCCAAGAGCAATACTGCTTATGAGTTACATTTATCAATATTTACCCTACTATAAATTAAGACAGAAATGTCTTAAATATTTATTAAATTACTGAAAAAAAAACAAGATAAACTCATGTTAACAAATACATTTTAAAGGAAAATGTATTTCTAAAGACAAAAAAAATTACTGGCACTGTTATATTTTTGCAAGTTTCTTTACTGTCCAGCTTAACACAGCTGGATTTTCATATGTGCTTTCTGAATTCAATCTGCTGTGCTTGTGTTGTTGTGGTTACAGCATATGAAGACAATTCAGTTTCACAGACATCTAGTCAGATAAAGGAGTGTTTAACAGTCTTTTCAGGTAACTGTGGCTCCATCATCGTGTTGCCTCTGAAAAAACTGGCACTATATGCTCTGAGAGAAATCTGAATAAAAGAAGGGCAGATAATGTCTGAATTACAAAAATAAGCATGACCGTCCTGATCCTTGAAAAGGTCCTGAAGGCCGCCAGGAGTCCCCATACCACACTTAGAGAACTGCTGACAGGAAGCACAGAGGAAAGGAAGACTAATGAGGTCTGAAGCTGTCAGAGGCTCTACAGGGCAGGAGGACTGCCGCTGAAGGCTGGACACGTGTACAATGGACAGGGAAAGAGGGTTTGAAAAAGCATGCTCAAAACCAAGTTGATTTCCACCGAAAGATTAACACTTAAAGATGAATCAAATAAAAACCGGACACTAGCTAAAGAGAACTATAGCCAAACTTCAGAATAAGTGAATGTATAAAATAAATCCAGCATTTAAATTCCACAGTGCCAAGGTAAAAAAGGCATTTTTTTGAAATTATATAAAAAATTTTATATGGAAAAATATATAATAAAGATTACATAT
>VMDR010019944.1:0-17925 GCA_007922815.1 Macrotus californicus | reverse complement strand
TGCGAACGTCCCAAAGGGTGATGGTGACTTTTTTTTAAATGCATGCCTGTAGTTTTCAGAAGCCTCAACAAGATGTAGCTTAAGTTGTGCCTAATATAAAAACAGGTATTGTCAATGCATGTGCTAGTATGGTCAGCAGCATCAGACGCTATCAACAGTTAAGAATAGATGATCAAATTCCGGCCCTTTCTTAAACAGGAAACAGTTGGAATGTTGATTGTGGTCACGTGAAGCGTTATGCAGGTAGGCATTTGAAGACTGCCATTAGACCGCTCATGTGTGTGCCACATCTGTACTTAAGTCCCTGATGTTTAGTATGCCATCCCTTTGCACTCACATGTCTGGATTGCTTTGGTGGCAGTTCTGCCCCCTCAGTGAAACAGTGCTGCTCTGTGAGCTCAGAGTGGGGGTCCTGTGAGGACGGGAGAGCTGGACATACAGTTTCGGAATTTTACTTTCTGCCTAAATTGTATCTTGATGGTAGTCATAGTTCCACATGTGTATATATACATTTGTCAAAACTTACTAAACTTCACACTTGAAAAGTGTGTACTTAATTATAATGATATTATACTTCAATTTAATTATACCACAATAAAATGATTCAAAGTAATTATGTTTCAATCAGATTATTAAAAGGTAGTAATTGACACATGACACCCTTCCCCAAAGAAAAAACCCTTTTGTGGCTCCCCTTTGCCTGTCAGATTAAATTCACACAGTGAAAGAAGATACTTAAAGCTCCCTGCTATATGGCCCCAAGCTACCATTGACAAAGACTTGTAACCCATTTTGTACCATGGGCCTTTTGGTGGTCTGGTGAAAACTACTGACTCCTCAGAGCAATGTATTTAAATGCAGATAATAAAACACATAAGAGTTCAAAGGAAACCAATTATATTGAAATTATATGAAAATATTATAAAAGGTGTGACATTGTAATATATGTACTTCTTTATTAACTCATTAAATAACAAGAGGTAGCATAAGTCTGATAACTACCATACTTTCAAAGTATCAATGGGTTTAAACAGTAGTTTAAGATATCTGCAACAACTATACTGTGGAATGAAATGGTCTGTAAATTGTACTGGTGGTAGTCACATATACTGCTTAACTATTATGATTTTTTTGCCCACATTTGAAATGGAAGGAAATGCTAAGTTTCAGTTAGAGATTAGTGAGAATAAAGGTGCATTTTTTCCCCATCAGAATCAACTTCCCTCCACACACACACACTCCTTGCCTGCCTCAGTCTCTGGGTGTGAGCTCCTGCCTGCTTCCTGGTTCCCTAACAAGCCCCAGGACGCCCTCTCCCTTGGTGCAGAGGTCGCCCCTGCTGCGCGCAGCAGAGGCAGCAGGTCGTGTGCATACGTGGAGAGGCGGGGAACTCAGGCAGTGGGGAATGATGGTAGATTCAAAGCCCGTGTCTTCCCTCAGGGCGTTCAAATACAACTTTTATATTTTACAAAAAAACACACACAATAATCTATAGCTAAGTAAGGAGAGTCCACAGCTGGCCGCTGTGCAGCCGCTGTTTAATCAACTAGAATGAACTGCCAGTTCCCCTCTCGTCCTTCTCCATGTCTCCAGAGAGTCTCACTCAGGTAAAAAGTCTGTCCTCTCTAATCTCTATTAATCAAAACACAGCTTGTTCAGAGGTTGACATTCCCTGCTCTCCTTCGCTGGAAGTCCCCTGGCCCCTCTCCGTGCCCCCAGAATACTTGGTTCAAATTTTTGTGTTTTTTTTTTTTAAACACAGGTCACAGGTTGTATTGTGTGTATAAACATAGATGTTTTACCTTCTCTAATCCATCATGAGCTCTTCAAGAGCAAGACGCCACCATATTTCTCTTTGCACCTCCCGAAGTACCAGCTCTGCCGTGTACGCAGGGCAAAGGGGCCACAGTAGGGCCAGGCTGACCATGTTGAGCCTGCCTCTGCCTCCTGCCTCTCTCGGCCTCATGTCCTTGTCTCTTTTACTAATGGCTTCTGAGTCTTGACCACTACAAATGAAGACTTGATATATTTTTTCTTTTATGCAAAGATTTACAACGTAGCCACAAACCTCAAAGCCAGAATAGTAATTGATGTCATTTAAAGGGCTCCTTCAAAAATGGATGTTCATTCATTTAATCCAGAGGTGTCTGACCTTTTGGTGTCTCTGGGCCACACTGGAAGAAGAGTTGTCTTGGGCCACACATTAAATACACAAATACTAATGAAAACAAAAAAAAAATCTCAACGTTTTCAGTAAATTTATGATTTTGTGTTGGGCTGTATTCGTAGCCATCCAGGGCCGTGGGCAGCCTGTGGGCAGCTGGCTGGACACCCCACTCCTGCAATCTCTCTTTCTGCTTAAAAACAGGGGAGAGCTTACTGCATGAAATACATCAGGTTGGGACTGGCAGGATAGACACACTGTGATACATGTTTGTGAAACTGCTTCTTATCAGCCTAGAGACAAGGAAATTAATGCCTCTTCGTGAAGGGCACTCATTCCTCCTCATATGCAGGGGAGCTGCCCGAGTAGCATTCCATTAATATCATCTGTCAGCAGTGCCCAAGGACCCACTGATTACCCACAACTGTGGACTCATGAAGTTATGTTTAAATGTGGGAAAAAATAAAATCTTAGTTTGAATCTTAGCTTTCAAAATTCTTTGCAATGTGACCTTGAGTGAGTAACTGAAGATCTCTGAACCTCAGTTTTGTTATGTGTAAAGCATGGATGGTAATGACATCTATGCCCTTGATGTTTAATTAAGTTAATCCATGTACAGCACTTAGAACAGCGGCTGTCACATAAGTGCTCCGTGAATGTCACAAGTGCTAGCTAAAGCACAGCGCCTCCCAGATATCTATTTCTTATTTAGCGCCTGTCACGGGCTAGGCACTGGGTGAGGCAACAGGGACCTAAAGCTGAACAAAACGCAGCTTTTTTCTCAAGGAGCTCATGACATAATGTGATGTTTTTCCGCCTATAGACTGAAGGCCTTGGAAAGCCTTTTCCTGAGAATCTCTTTGTTCGTCAGACTGAATAAATACTCGGCCTCAAATATATATGCTTTATTTTTAAAACATAAATAGTTGCTTTGGGACTAATAAATGCCACAGTCATTTAGAAGGACTCCCTATTTCATATTTTTTGTCACTACGTATCTTCTCAACCAATATTAAGGAAACAAATGTGATCATGTGGTGGTCCCCAATACTTTCTGGAGGATATTAAAAATAGCTTCTTACAGTCAAATTGTCTGGATCTACTGATGGAGTGGATTGTATAGTCTGACGGGAACTCAAATAATCGTGTCTGCTTAGGCATTCAGGAAATTGTGCCCCTGAAGAGCAGCAGCTGTACCAAGGCAGTGCAGTGTGGAGATGATGCCCAGGGAATATTTAATCAGAAGTTTCCAGGTACTCCTAGAGAGGTTGGGAATCCTGCAGAGAGAAGAAAGACATAGGAAAAGTCCCCAAAATGGCCCAACAGAAAGGGCTTCCGTTCAGTAGCAAATGCTACTGCAGTGTCTCTGGTCTCGCTGAGCCGGGAGGGGAGGTCTCCAAGGAGGTCTGCAAGACCAGGGGGCAGTCTGGGGTGCTGTGCTGGTCTGCCAGGTCCCTGTGGGTGTGGCTACTGATGGGGCTGCGAAGAAGCATTTGATTCCCATGTCCCCGCTCCTGTTTTGGCACTATAAAAATTACGAAATTGTTCACCCTCATAGGGTCAGTTGCTAACAAGCAGGTATAAGTTCTTACTTAGAACACCTCTTTTGATAATAGATGGCAGTGTGTGTGTTGCGGGAGGTGGGGGCGGGGAGAAGGAGAACATGAGTGGGTTGGATTTGGTTTCTGTCACAGTTTTAATTTTCTGTCTTGGCAGTGCTCCCAAGTAAAGTCTCTAAAAGACTGCAGTGAGTCGTCTGGCAAAATCGCTGGGACCACTGCCAACACTAAGAAACTCAGACTGGCAGAGATTGGGTACGAAGGAACCTCCTACCTTTTTCTTTAAAATCCCATGCCTTAAAGTAGTTATGGTGTGGTATTCTTTTAGAGAGAAGATGATTAACATTTACTTTCTGGTCCTGAGCAAAAGGCCACTATACTTTGTCGCAGACAATCTTGGTGATCTTTTGGTCTTTTTATCATTCTTAAGCCGCTTAGTGATTCCCGCAGACAAATAAATTACCCTAATTTGTGTGTGTGTGTGTGTGTGTGTGTTTGCTCTTTGCTTTATGTTTTTCTTGCCTGGGAACTAATGTCTTTGGTTACTCCCAGAAAAATCATAACTCAGCGCCAAGTTTTATGGGCTGCCAGATTCAAGACACTTCATACAAGTTTATTGACTGACTGAGGAAATGGTTATTCACAAACCGAACAAACCCCAAGCCCCCTTCAGTCACATTTCCTATACCTGAGGTGTTTTCTTTCAAGCGCTAACCCTCCTTGACTCACAAAGCTGTTGTGGGCCCGATGAACAAGCGTTGTGTTCAGTAGTTAAGAGCATAAGCCTTGCAGCCAAATACACTTGCACGTGCCCTCTGGCTCTGCAACCAACAGGATGGGTGATTGTGAACAGCAAACTTTATTGTAAGTTTTTATTTATTGATTTTAGAAAGGGAGAGGAAGGGAGAGAAACGCTGATTTGTTGTTCCATGTATTTATGCACTCATTGATTGCTTCGTGTATGTGCCCGGACTGGGGGGTCAAACCTGCAACCTTGGCCTAACAGGACAATGCTCTAACCAGCGGAGCTACCCGGCCAGGCCAACGACAAACTTTCTGAGTCTCAGTTTCCTCTTTATTAAAATGTGCCAAATAAGACCTACCTTATAAGTTGCTGGAAGAATTAAATGAAATAAGCAGGTTTGCCCAAATTTCAATCATTTACAACTTGCCTACACACATTTTTTTCATATTTAATACACCTGTGTTATTGTTCCTTTACTTTTTTTGTCAAACATCTTCTGTCACTATAATTGAAAGAGAACACCTTAATGTTTTCTTTAAACTAACTCAATTTTTAACACAGATGAATTTTAAAAGGTAAATAAATGGACACAGTTATCACCTTCCTGGTTATAGAATTTAAGTATAAAACTAAACATAATGGGTACTAAGCAGTGTTACTAAATTCCAGCCGGATATTTTTCCTGCTAAAGTCCCTGACCTAAAGTCTGCTCTCTTTGTGAAAGGGATGATTACTGTTAGCTGTTAAAGATATATTAGCCCCAACCTGACAATTTCATTTTTACTTAATCGAAATATCTGAAAAAATGATCAAAAGGGAATAACTTTTTCACAATTTCATTCGATGTAAGTTAACACCCTGTTTATGTGCCACATAATATTGTCTCAGTTATTGCTGATGGCAAGTGTGTCCCATTTTAGAAAGCTGAGACAAAATGTATGAAGATTTTGTGTCCCTTAGTGAAATGACAGACACACCTCAAAGATGCCACTGTACTGGATCTTGTACAGGCACAATATCCACTTAGAAAGCACAGTTTTGTCATAGAAGAAAGGAATGAGAAACAGCTGCTAGGTTCTTTCTGATTTTTGCTTGAATATCCACAAAGGACTCTTAGGTGAAATCCCAGATTCAGCAATGGGTTCTCAGATGAAGAAATCACTCCTAGCCTCAGACGAGGGTGAGACCCTTCTCCATCCATGGAGCTGTCAGCAGGGAGTGGTGTCCCACAAGTGATGGGAGAGGCAGGAGCGGGAGATCCTTTGGAAAAACTCCCAGCCGGGTCTCCACCTCTTTAGAGTCTGTTATGGGCTGAACAACCCCCAGTACTTCAGAGTGTGACTGCACTTGGAGATATGGCCTTTTAAGAGATAATTAAGTTAAAATTGGGTCATTAGGGTGGATCCTAATCCAATATGATTTGTCATTTATAAGAAGAGATTAGACACAGACACACACTGAGGGAAGACCATGTGAATGCACAGGGAGAACATGGTCATCTGCAAGCTAAGGACAGAGGCCTCAGGAGAAACCCATCCTGCCAACACCCTGACCTGGTACTTCTAGCTTCCAGAACTGTGAGGCAATATATTGGCATTGTTTAAGCCACCCCGTCCGCAGTACTCTGTTTTAGCAGCCCTAGCAAACTACATAGTCACTACTTCCCACCTGAACGCAGGGAATACGGCTAAATAGTTCATCACTCATCAACAGTGACACTCAGTGTCTCACACAGACTGGTGTGTTGGGGAGAGCCAGATTGTCTCATTTTATACATATGTTTTCTCATTTGCCATCCTCTCAACCTAGCTATTTAAATTCTTCAGTGGGGAAAAAAAAGTTCTAAAAAAGACTTGGCTCTTTTGTCAGTTTAAAGGACAAATTTTAGAGAAGTTTTATATAATCTTGATGAGTTAGATTATCTTAAATGTCAAAACATAATTGTTTCATACCCTGCTCAAGTCCCAGATAACCTTGTTTTTCCTCTTTTGATCTTTTCCTCCTGACCTGCATTCCTTAAACACAAAAATAGCATTTCAACTTTGTTGAGTTGTGTCTTGTCCAGAATTTCTGAGGTGACCTCTGTTGACCATCTTTGTGTCCTTTCTCCTTTCTCACTGTTTTCCTCTCCCTCCTTTTTGTCATCATTGTGTCAACTCAAGGCTCTAACCTAAAGCTCTGACCATAATCTTTTCCACCACTCTTGTGCATTTCTAACCGTTCTTGACATGTGTGGCATTCTACTGAAATGCCAGTTAACTTTTAGGTCCATTAAGTTCATTATCTATTCTTTCTATGCACGATGTACCCAAAACATGCAGCACAACTGGAATCTAAAGGCTTTCCTACCTAGGGCTAAGGGGAAATTATCTTTGTGACTGTGTGTATCTTGCTCCAAGAATTCTGACTGTCCCTAATTAATGTGTAATGTATTTGCCACTGTACATTCTGTCTCTTGAGAAGAGCTTTCCCAACCCTGTGAGTTCAAAGTTCAAATATGATTTCTTTGAATATCATCAACAATCACAAACATGGGCCAGATAGGCCGGCCCTTAAGGACGTTAAGTGCCTCTTGGCTAACCACTTAGTTAGTCGAGACAGGAAGATGCTTGGGTGTTTTATGGAAGGAGAAGAAGTGTTTTGAGGTCTTTTATTCCACCAGTTCATTTGGGAGTAATGGGTGAGTGTTAGAGATAAGTAACATGTCTCATCATCAACCATGAGGCAGAAACAGAAGGAAAAAGAGAAAGACTAAGAATGCCTGCAGACCTCCAGATAAAATAGTGGGTCACTCAAGTCCCTAGAGCTTCTGGTAAGTTCATATGACCTGCCAGGGACACAGCAGATAAGATTTGCCTGTTAGAAACCTCTGGTATAAAGAGCAGCTCTGAGTCATGGATGGAAAGATGACAATGATTACGCACTGGTTTTTTGTATTTTTGTTTTCTGTGGCCACTGTTTCTCCTTGGGAATCAATCCCTCCCTCTTGGAGTTTTTTTTGGCCTGATTCCAGGGCCTACCTCTTGGTTATGCAATATGTTCTGATTCATAAATTTTTGTGACTATCCAGCCTGTGAATAGATTCTTTATTTTATTTGAAAGATTCTATACAGTTGGATTTTAGAAAATCTGCTAAAGGAGAGGCCAAAGGCAGTCTCTGAGCTCTGGTCACTGTTCTGTTCCTCACACACTTGGGGTTTTTTCTCAGGGAAATCCCAATGCTTTCTCTTCCCTTTAAAGAGTCCCTTATTCCTCTCCTTCATAACTACATGATTTATAGGAAGTGAGGCTGGGCATGCCGCCCCTAACTCCTGGACCTGCCCCTGTACACACTCACTGGCACACGGACACACCAACAACCAGTATTTTAAAACATGGAACTTGTCTGGCGTGTGGCCACTTCTCAACCAAGCTCTGTTCTGTTTCTACATGTTTCAAATTAATGGCAAAGCTCACATGTTGATTGTCTGCTCTGCTCTCATCTTTGTGTCCCTGCTTCTAAAAGTTCCCAAGCCCATGGCCTCACCACCTGGATCAAATTTAGCACAACGTGACAGTGAAGTACCCAGTGGCTCCAAGCCATATCCTGCTTTGATCTTTGGCTGGATCTTGGAGGCCACTTTAATGCTAAACTGTTCTCATTTCAGTCTATCTACCTTTTCATTTGTTTTCCTTCTGTGTCCAGTGTTGCTGCCTGCAGATTGAGACTTAAAATTATTCCTGAGAGTTTACAGTTTACAAGTACTATAGAAAAGAAAGGCGTAGCACCCTTTTTAACACTTGTGTCGCTGTTCCAAAGTTTCTCTATGAAGCACAGAGCCAACCAGAAGATCCCAGGAGTCTGGGCATGAAGCCCTCCTGCGAGCAGACCACATTCCTCTTCCCCAGAGAAGGTGCCTCCCACAAAGTCTTTTTCCTCTCTCTTATCTCTTGACCCAATTTTCTAAACGATTTCTTTGTCTATGGCCTTCTGTAGTAGCAATTAGACTAGTTCACTAGGAGTAAATAGTAGAAAAGAGCCATCTTTTATACATAGAATTAATGGAAAGCCTGATTTCTAGCCTCCTTGCTGCCTATCACATGGGTTCCCTTTCGTCACCACAGGCACGGTACTGGAAGGCATTCACCCACTCACTCACGGATAGATGATTATTGAGGAGGAGGCACTATTTCAGACTCGCAATGCCTCTGTGAACAAGCCTGACACAGTCCCTGATCTCACCCATTCACAAGCTAGGTAGGTGAATGCAGTGCACAGAACACTTCTGCTGAAGAGGGTCCTGAGACACCGTGGCATATATACTCTTTGATAGCCCCTGGCAACTCTATCGTCTGTTACTCATGACCTCTGCTTGGTTATAGGCCTGACTTCCGGCAATAGAATGTGGTGAGGATGATGAAATGTTACTTCAGTGATTACAGTAGGATATATGAGATTTCACAGTTCCTACATACTCACTTAGAAACTCCCTTGCTGACTTTGAAGAAGAACCTATGTTAGGAGGCTCCTGTAGCAAGGAGCTGAGAAATAACCAGCAAGCAGCGAGGGTTCTCAGGCCTACAGCTGCAAGGAACTGAATTCTGCCATCAACCTAAGTCAGCTTGGAGATGGAATCTTCCCCAATGAGAACACTGGCTAGCTGACATTCTGGCTGCTGCCTTGTGAGTCCCAGATAAGTCATTCCTACTCTCCTGATCCACAGAAACTATGAGATCATACATGGGTGTTGTTTGAAGCTGCAAAAACTGTGGTAATTTGAGGTAGTATAGAACACTAACACAGAGACCCCATGGACAGGAGGGGCGTCCTGGCCCAGCACCGTTCCACAGGCTCCTGTAGCTGGTTAGTCTGGCTTCCTCTATTCACTGCCAGTACATTCTTTAGGATCCTTGGATTGCTGAGTTGTGACTTCTCCACAGAACTTCCCTGACCTGGGGAAATGCGTTCACAATCTCCCTGACTCCTGGAACTCCTTAAAATCAGAAAAATGATAGAGCAGAGCTGCCTGAAGCAAGACCATAGGAAAGGAGAAAGTCCTGAAGTACTAAGTTGGGCACTGTGTCACTGAAGGGATTCGAAAGACTTGTCCTCTCCCTGCCCCAGCCTCCCTCACTCCCAGGTATCTTTCCAGGCCCCATATCCCCACTGTTGGAGGAGTTGCCTCAAGGTACTCCATTTAATTACATGTGGTAGCTTTCCATTCTTTCCTGCATTAGCTCAACAAACATATTTAATTTCCTCATCTGTAAAATAACTATAATAATAGTACTTGTCTCCTGCAGTTGTCATGAAAGGAAATGAGTTAATATATACATAATGTATAAATAATTGCTTAGTCCATTGTCAATACTATAAAAACATATGCAATATTTATTATTATTATATTATTATTATTATTATTATTAGTGTCCGTACTTATTATAGCCAACAGTGACCTAAGACATTGGAAATACAGAAATGTATGTCATAGATCCAGCCCTGTAGCTGGTTCTTTATCTGTTAGAGAGCTAAGTTCTTAACAGGAGGTGAACAGGGCAGGGAGTTAAGGAGTGGGGGCTTGAAATCAGCAATACAAATTCAGAACCGCATATAATACATACTAGAAAAGCACATTCTGGGTGAGTGAAGTCTGGAGGTGGGAGTTATACAAGATGGACCCAGTTGCATCCTATGTTCTCTTGGTATCTTAGGAGTCAGTCAGTGCTGAGAGTGAAGAGATACGTAAAGGCTTATTTCACCTATATTACCATTTTCACAGGGTCAGTCCTGCTAAAGCAAAAATAGTAAACTATGAACATTCATCATAGCTATAGGATCATTATTCATGACAAATTATATGATATATTACAGGGTACAGCAAATACTTACTTATGGCTTCCATAAAAATATAAGTCACAGAAAAGTTATATTTAATTGTTCTTCTTTCAGGAAAGCTAGTGGAAAATCTAAGGGTGAAATCATCTTTAGTGGCAGACAGGAACAGAGTGGTGGAAGAACAGTCTCCTTCCTGTTCTCCAGGGACACAGTACTTTTTCTGAACAGAACATGATGGCGCAAAGGGGGAGTGGACTGTCCTGCCCTATATGAGACAGTTGTTAAAAATGAATCTCTTAGGAATAGGCCTTGGCCTCCAAACCAACAAGCCACTAAGAATTAAATGCATATTTCCTTGGGGTTTCTTGATTAAGGTATGGTCCAAGATAAGGCTAAATATGGGGTTGCACCTGTATGGGATCAGGTCATGTTACACTTAGTTGCTGATGAGTGTATCTCAATCTGTGACTGAACTTTACATCCCTTCTTTTTACCTCTGTACCTAGCATGGCGCCTGCAAATAGCAAAATATTCTATCTGTTTTTACAAATAATGTCACTGAATGTTGATTAATAAAACTAGACAAGGAACATTCAAAAGAGGGGCAAAATAATTCCATTACTCAATAGCTGTCTCCACCAATTTGGATTCAATTCTGGTAGGAATAGAATTTCAATCTAGACATGAAGGACTGTGTTCAAAAACTGTGTCTATAGCAATAACCAGTTTCTTGAGATCTCCCCTAGACCTTCTTCCTAACTATTCAGACAACTAGCACTTTGTTTTTCTGGTTTAAAAAGGACAAAAAAGAATTCTCCGGTGCTCTTCTGCCAAACCCCTGCTCTGCAGGGCTTTATAAATGTGTACCAACTGAAACGAAATGTTTTGATTTCTTCTTCTGCCTTGATTTTCCCTGTTGAGATTGTTCTTTATAGCTTGAGATCTGATTAGTAAAGATCCTCTGTTGGTTAATTTTATATGACAACTTCACTGGGCAAAGGGAGGCCCAGAAAGCTGGTAAAACTTTATTTCTGGGTATGTTTGTAACAGTGTTTCTGGACAAGGTAAGCATTTGAATTGGTAGACTGAGTAAAGAAGGGTCCCTCACCAATGTGAGTAGGCATCAACTAATCCTTCGAGGGTCTGAATAGAACAAAATAGTTCTACTTTTATACAAATACATTCCTGATTAATATACACTTCTTTGCATATCAGCTAGTGAACATGTTAAGATCGCTGTTCATTTCTGGGAGTGAGGGAAGCGTGAAAATGGGGCACCACAGAGGTGGGGCTTGTAATGATTAAAAAGCAGGACTTGTGATCGAATCTGAGCTCTACTATTTAGTATAGTGAATAGAATATTTAAATTTTCTAAGCTTCTTCTTTCTCTAAAATGAGAATACAATTACTTAATTGAGACCATATAATAATTTAATGCAATGGTTTGTGTGAAAACAGTCAACATATAGTAAAGCAATCAATACTAATGAACTATTCCTATCATGTTTTGATTGAGAAGCAGGAAAAAGAAAGAGAAGGAAGGGTGAAGAGCTTGGGTGCCATCCAGCACTGTATGGGATAGAAGAGGTGCTGGAGGGAGAGTTTTAAAAGTGGTGATAGTTCAGATCCATCCATTCTGTCATGAAGGGTAGAGGTTCCTTCTTTCTTTCTGCTGTGTAGTATTCCATTGTGTAATATGCTATAGGGTTGTTTTTTTTTGATACACTCATTTACTGATGGGCACTTAGGTTGCCTCCAACACTTGGCTATTGTAAATTGTGCTGCTATGAACATTGGGGTGCATAGGTTCTTTTGATTTGGAGAGCATTGTGCTAAGTGAAATAAACCAGGCAGTGAAAGACAAATACCATATGATCTCACGTATATGTGGAACCTAATCAACAAAATAAACAAGCAAGCAAAATATAACCAGAGACATTGAAATAAAGAACAAACTGACAGTAACCAGAGGGGGGGGTGGGGGAGGGGAGGATGGTGAGGGAAGGGAAAGGTCATCAAGGAACATGTACAAAGGACACATGGACAAAGCCAAAGGGGGAGGGAGGTAGAGATAGGTGGGGTGGGATGGGGGGAGTAGGGGGGGGAATGGAGACAATTGTACTTGAACAACAATAAAAAAATAAAAGTGGTGGTAGTGGAAAGCTACAAATTCATTGTCTTGAGAAGGACCAATTCTAAGTGTTGATAACTTGTGCTAATGCACTCTTCAAGGACAACTTACCTGTCCCCCACCAAATTCCCAGGATCTGGATGCTTTTAGTACACTGTGTCCAGTAGCGTATGGTAGACAGAACAATGACCTATCAAACTTGTACATGTCCTGACTTCTAGAATTTGTAAGTATGTCACCTTACATGGCAAAAGGGACTTCGCAGGTATATAAATATTATGAACCTTGAAATAGGGAAGTCATCTGGTTCACCTGAATAAGCCCTTAAAAGTGGAAGAGGAAGGCAGAAGGGCCAGCCAGAGAGATGTGGTCAAATAAGAAAGAGGAAAGAGTCAGTGCCTGAGAAACACTCACCCCACTGTTGCTGGCTTTGGAGGTAGAGGAGGGAGGCCAGGAGACAAGGAGCAGCCTCCAGAACCGTGGTAAGGCCCTCAACTGACAGCCACGAGGAAACAGGGACTTCGGTTCTACAACTGTAAGAGACTGAATTCTGCCTTCATCCCATATGGTTAAGGAAATTATCTGTGCCCTAGGGCTTTCAGATAGAAATGTTCCCTGCTGACATTTTGATCTTAGCCAAGGGAGAGCCATGCTGGACTTCTGACGTGGGGAGCTGTAACACTCTGTAAAGTTTTGTTGTTTAAACCCCTAGATTAGTGTTAATTTGTTTTGGTAGCAATATAAAAGTAATACGCAGGGGTATAGACAAAAGCATCATTTAATTTCATTTATTCATTTATTCAATCATTTATTTATTTTTCAAACACTCATTGTGGAGTTATAGTGAACCAGGCACTGAGCCAGTTGCTGGAAATAAAAGTAAGATCCAGTCCCAGTTCTCAATGTATTTATAGAAAGCTGGTGGAAGAAACAGAAAAAGGTTTCTGACTCGCCAAACAACTTGTTATGCCTAATTCTCCAAATTACGTAACCTCACCTCTTGCCCACAGTTTCAAAATAGTCACCGTGGGGGTGTGTCATGTTTTGCAAACTCATTGGCAGGGATGGAGCTTGACAAAGTTAAAGAAAAACTAATGAATTTTCCCCCTTGATCTATGTCCAGTAAGATCATGGCTTGTGTGCACTTTCTTGTGGAGCTTTGGCCACTTAATAAACACCCACATCACATTGCTGCTACCCAGTGACAACGTGACATCCTCCTGCCTCAGAAGAGCCTATGGAGGATTGTCTAGGCCAGGGCTTCTCAAACGTTAGTGTGCCTAAAAAAATCATCTGGAAGGCTTATTAAACACAGATTTCTGGGCCTGACCTCCAGAGGTTCAGATCCCGCAGGTCTGGTTTGGGGCCTGAGAATCTGAACTTCTAACAAGCTCCCAGATGATACATCCTGTCCCCGGGCCACACTTGGAGTGTCTTTGGTGGCTTACTCCTTATATGTTGATAAATATATCTGATGGAGCCAGAATGGTCAGAAGCAGACAAACCTCAGAATCATGTAATACACCTGCCAGCTGGTGCCATGCTTTTTAATACACGAGCTCTGATAGTTGGTGCCCCCGGTATTTGTTCCCAGATGGGACTGCTCTCCTATGGTAACCTGAGATGCCCTGCAATGTGCCACCAGCTCAGACCACTGAGAAGTAAGGGAGGGGAGGGCAGAGTGAGTAGTGTTTCCCTAACCCATAAATCAGGAAAAGGGGCCTGATGCCCTGACCATCATGAACAGCATCCTCACCGACAAGGTAAAACACAAAACAAAATGTTGAAATCTCTACTTATGCAACTCGGCAAGAGGACAGACAGATCACGTGTTGGGTACGCAAGGTGATTACACTACGTGCTTTGCCCATACTGAGGGCCTCACATGATATTGCAGCTCTGCCCATCCCCAACCTCTGTGAGTAACCCTTCACCAAATCCTGTTATCCTTTATTTCCTTTGCTGCCACCCTTCCGTGAACTTTTTAATGCCAAAGGTCATACTGGAATTACTGACACAGGCAAATGCTAATGACTTACTGCTCAGTCCTTCGGCATTGTCCTTCTAAAGATCTTTGATTTGAGCTATGAAATGACCAGAAACCTCAATACAGTGATTACAAGCAGTCATCTTGAACTCCTAAATTAAGTACTTATACATGGCATGTTATTTTGATTGGTTGCATAGACCCTGGCTCCTCTTTTTAAGATCCAGAAAGACAGCCCAGGCGGGGTAGCTCAGTTGGTTGGAACGCTGTCCTGATATGTGGACATTGGAGATTTCATTCTCAGTCAGAGCACATATGAGAATCAGCCAATGAATGTGCAAATAAGTGGAACAACAAATCTGTTTCTCTCTCTCTCTCAAAATAAAAAAAAAAAGATTCAGAAAGATAAAATGGGATTTAGGTCTATTGTTTGGAAAAATCCAGTTGAAATTCCAAAGCATCCTCTCATATCATTTGAAAGAGCAGAAGTGTCACTGCTTTTTTTTATTAAAAATAAAAACATCATCTTTGTCATAGAAATTGATTTTTGCTTAGGCTTTTTTTCTAAACAAAAGGTCTTTCTAGAGATGTAGGAAAATGGTTTGTCTTCAGATGACTGCGGTAACGTCGTTTCCTTTGTGGTGGGTCTCTGCAAAATGAAAAGACTTGTTTGACATGGATTTTTTACATACCTATAAACCTCTTTTCCTTAATCAGAGTGAAAGACCATTATTGCTTTTATTTGTTAAGTTCTTATTTAGTTTTGTTTTGCTTTAAGGCAAGAATTCTTAACTTGTTTTGTGCTATGAACCTTTCTGGAAATCTGGTGACACTTATAGACCCCTTCTTAGAATAATATTCTAAATGTATTAAAAACACCATGTATAAGGCTACAAATGAAAACAATTATTTATAAATACAGTTACTTAAATAACAAGTCAAATTTGTGACATAATAATACTTGTACTTTTTTATGACCACCTTGACTACAGTCTAGCAGTCGGCCCACTACCTACTATAATTTTGGAGTAGTAATAAGCAAAAACATTATTTTGAGGTATCTGCATCAGCTACAATGGTCACGAATATATCTGTCATTTCCACTGGAGATGAAGATAAAGTTGTCTATATCTATGGTTTATTGTCTACATTCTTAATCAAAGGAAACTCTAAATTTCAAGTATAGGTTAGTAAAAATAAAGATGTAATTATTCCCATGCAGGTCCTTGGACTCCATGAACTCTTATTCATAGCCATCCTTTGGGGTCAGTGCACCACAGATTGAGAAAATCTGCCTGAAGCACCCCTGACTTTAATGTCTCTCCTCCCTCTCAGCTTCTTTTCATGAACACTAAATTTTAATTAAGTCAAGGAAAAGATTTCTATGAATCAGTCAGCCTTTAATAAATAGATGCGATTGTCCTTTTGAAGGGAACACTTCTAAACTTCTGATGGAATTCCAGAAAGTGTAATGATAAAACTCTCTGACCCTCAAGGAATTTTAGTTATTTAGGTAACATTCTGATTCATTGTCTTTGAAAATTTTCTAAGTAAGATTGAAAAAGAGTTTATTCTCCCTCCCTATGTCTACTCTCTTGCTAAGAAGAAAATTACTGTTGACATTACATTTATGTATGATATATACTTTATAATTCTCTGATCTTCATATGCCAGTGGGAACATTGATGTATTATTGTACTTAACAGCAACCAGGGAAAGAGAAAGTACTCAATTTATTTTATCAAGTTTAACATCTTATAGTTCAGGGCCCAAAGAATGATTACCTATATTTTGTCTCACATAAAAAAGAAAAAAATCCCAGGAAAGTTCTCTCGGACACAGCTTGGGTCAGATGCCAACTCTTGGTCCAATCTCCTGGCTGGAATGCGTGTAGGATTGGATCAAGATAACGCATGGGTGCTTCTGCTGCAACTCTATAAGTATGCAGATTGAGCAATTTTGTTCTTCAAAAAGACCTGAGCATTATTATAGTTGAGCCTTGATTGCTGTTCGCATATCAGTGAGTTGGACTGACCCTTGGGCTGACTCTCTGTGAGAACTGGCTATGACTACAGCAGAAAAGCTGTTGTATGGGGGCTGGCCCCATGGAGCAAGATTGCTTTAGCAGGGCTCTCGTTCCTGCCAAGTCCACCCTTTGGGTGTATCATTTTTGGCACTAATTGGGTGGTGCTCTGGTGTGGTCTGAAGCTGACCACCAGGTGTGTTAGTTCAGGCCTCTGAGGAGGGGCTCCAGTGCAGGCCAAGGTCAGCCTCTGCCTGTGTGTGGCCCGGGATGACCTGGTAGGAGCTACCAGGTGAATTGTGGTTGATAGCTCCCTGTTCTGGACTTGGAGGTGCCTGCTAGAGGCCATCCTGTCGACTGAAGTTGGCTGCCACTAGTTCTGGGCTTGGGGACACTTAGCAAGAGATACAGACCACAACAAGGTCAGTGAGTCTGTGGTTGGGCCTTTTCCAAGGACACCTTCATCTACAGTAGCCCTCCATCTCACTGGGTGCAATCCCCAATAATGTTCACAGTCAGCTGTCATGGGGAGTCTTCTTCCCTGCACTGGTGTCCCAGGCTGGGGATCCTGTTGTGGGGCTGGGGCCCCTCACTTTTAAGTGGGGATCTCCACAGCTGAGATATTCTTCCTGATCCTTAACCACCACACATGGGTGTGTCTCGGCCCCTCCTACCAGTCTCCACGCGGCTTCTTTATAACCCTAGTTATAGGAGCTCTGTGCAGCTAGCCTGCAGGTAGTTCTCAAGGGTGGTTGCTGTATAATTTAGCTGTAATTTTGATGTGGTCATGGGAGGAAGTGAGCACAGCATTTATCTATTCTGACATCTTTGCTGGAAGTCCAAAAGATTGACGTTTTCATATTCTTTTTTAGTTACACAAGTAATGCATTAATACATTCTTGTTAGTTTTTCCAAACATGGTTCTTAGTTTTAAAACATTTTCCAAAGTACATAGAATAGGGCTTCTAAAACTCTGACATGCAGCAGAATCACCTGGGTGCATATTTAATATTCAGATTTTCATACTCATTCTGGTTCTATAGGTATAAGGTGGGATATAGGAATGTGTATTTTTTACAAGCTCCTCTTTTTTCCATTTTTATAAAAGTCATTATTTTTAAATAAGTTTATGTTTATGTGAGGTGTGCAGGGAATTTCCCTTTACCCTTCATCTGGCTTCAAACACTTATGTAATGACAATACACTTTATCAACACTAAGAAATTAATATAAGTACAGTACTACTAAACTACAGGATTTAATTGTATTTCACCTTTTTTCCACTAGTGTTTTTTCATGTGTGTGTTGTTCCAGGATTCAATCTAATATTTTAAATTCAGATAACTGCAGAAACAAACTAACAACAGGCTAGAAACCTTGTTTTACTGGGTACTGGAGGAACTAGTTGAGGGAGAATAACCCTTTGTTAATCTTTGAGACTGTCCTATAAGTCATTCAAAGCCCTATTGCCCCCTTTCTCCATATATTTTGTGGACTTAGTA
>VMDR010019943.1:0-17921 GCA_007922815.1 Macrotus californicus | reverse complement strand
TTGTCCCATTTCCCCCCCTTTGTTCCCCTCCACCCTGCACACCCCCTCCCACCCACATTTCTGCCCCTCCTTTGGTTCACGTCCATGGGTCATATATATAAGTTCTTTGGCTTCTACATTTCCTATACTATTCTTAACCTCCCCCTGTCTATCTTCTACCTACCATTTATGCTTCTTAGTCCCTGTACCTTTGCCCCCATTTTCTCCACTCCCCATCCCCACTGATAACCCTCCATGTGATCTCCATTTCTGTGATTCCGTTCCTGTTCTAGTTGTTCGCTTAGTTTTGTTTTTTTTTAGGTTCAGGTGTTGATAGTTGTGAGTTTGTTGTCATTTTACTGTTGATAGTTTTGATCATCTTTTTTCTTAGGTAAGTCCCTTTAACATTTCATATAATAAGGGCTCAGTGATGATGAACTCTTAACTTAACCTTATCTGGGAAGCATTTTATGTGTCCTTCCATTCTAAATGATAGCTTTGCTCAATAGAGTAATCTTGGATATAGGTCCTTGCCTTTCATGACTTGGAATACTTCTTGCCAGCCCCTTCTTGCCTGTAAGGTTTCTTTTGAGAAGTCAGCTGACAGTCTTATGGGTACTCCTTTGTTGGTTACTGTCTCCTTTTCTCTTGCTGCTTTTAAGATTCTCTCCTTACCTTTAATCTTGAGTAATGTAATTATGATGTACCTTGGTGTGTTCCTGCTTGGGTCCAACCTCTTTGGGACTCTCTGAGCTTCCTGGGCTTCCTGGAAGTCTATTTCCATTGCCAGATTGGGGAAGTTCTTCATTATTTGTTCAAATAAGTTTTCAATTTCTTTCTCTTACTCTTCTCCTTCTGGTACCCCTGTGATTTGGATGTTGGAATGTTTCAAGATGTCCTGGAGGTTCCTAAGCCTCTCCTCATTTTTTTGAATTCTTGTTTCTTCATTGTGTTCTGGTTGAATGTTTCTTTCTTTCTTCGGGCCCACACCATTGATCTGAGTCCCGGTTTTCTTCCCATCACTGTTGGTTACCTGTACATTTTCCTTCATTTCACTTAGTGTAGCCTTCATTTGTTCATCTAATTTGTGACCAAATTCAACCAAGTCTGTGAGCCTCCTGATTACCAGTGTTTTGAACTGTGCATCTGATAGGTTGGCTATCTCTTCATCGCTTAGTTGTATTTTTCTGGAGCTTTGATCTGTTCTTTCATTTGGGCCTTTTTTTTCTGTTTCAGTGTGCCTGTTGCATAGTAAGGGGTAGTCTTAGATGTTCACCAGGGAGGGGGACACCACGTCACTGCATTGAGACACTGTTTGTGGAGGAGGGGTCCGAGAGGGAACAATGCCACTTACTCAGCTCTCTGCTGGTTTTCAGACACTTCCCCCGCTACCCACAGTCAAATTGGGCCCTTCTGGTACTCATTCCCAGGTGGGTGGGCTTGTGTACGTTCTAGGACCCTGTGGGTCTCTCCAACAAACTCTCCTGTGAGGTTGGGAGTTTCTACCACTGCAGCCTCAACCCCTACAAGTGTTTTCAATCAGAGGTTTGAGGCTTTATTTCCCTGCGCTGGGAACCTGGGTTGCGTGGTCTGTCTTGATCTCCAGTTGTTCCTCCCAGTTTATCTGCATGTGGGTGTGGGACCGCCCAGTCCACCAGCTGCTGCCTTGCCCACCCCAGTCTGCAAGCTGCCACCTTGCCACGAGTCCTCTCCACCCGGCTGCCCGTCTCCGCCCCTCCTACTGGTCTGAATGAATGTTTCTTTTTTAACTTCCTGGTTGTCGGACTTCCATCAGTTCAATCTTCTGTCAGTTCTGGTTGGTTTTGTTTTTAAATTTGTTGTTGTCCTTCTTTTGGTTGTGCGAGGAGGCACAGTGTGTCTACCTACACCTCCATCTTAGCTGGAAGTCAGAGGAATTGCAATTTAGAACAAACAAACTATGGTAGACCATAGGCAATTTCAGAGAGTAGAGGACATCTGCTTGCTTCTCTAGGGGAGAGGAGGAAAAGAGGGGATGTTTCAAGAGTTTAGGGTGGTGGTTTCTCATTGGCTGTGCTGTTGCTGGGCAAGGAGAAATTCTTCCTTCCTGCTAGGTATGTAAAGTAAGACTTTTCCTGTTGGGGAATGTGAGGTTTAGCAAATGGTAGTGCATTAGCGCTCCCTCTTCAGGGCTTCCTGACTCCATTTTATTTATTTATTTATTTTTGAAACATTGATCAGCTGCCTCTCATATGCACCCCAACTGGGGACCTGGCCCACAACTCAGGCATGTGCCCTGACCAGGAATTGAACTAGCAACCTCTCCATCTCAGACCAGCGCTCAGTCCACTGAGCCATACCAGCCAGTGCCTGACTCCATTTTAAATGAGGTTTCCTTTATTTATTTCAACAACCTATGATTAATGTTAAAACTAACATTTTTATTAGTGAAAAAGTGAAGCATCAAGCTGGTAATATCAATAATATATTTGTAATTCCATATTGTAGCAAGAGGGAACTCTGTCATTACCTTAAGAAAATCCATTATTTCAGCCCTGGCTGGTGTGGCTCAGTGGATTGCGTGCCAGCCTGCAAACCAAAAGGTCACTGATTTGATTCCCAGTCAGGGCACATGCCTGGGTTATGGGCCAGATCCCCAGCTGGGGGCATGTGATCTCTCGCACACTGATGTTTCTCTCCCTCTTTTTCTCCCTCTCTTCCACTCTCTCTAAAAATAAATAAAATCTTTTAAAAAAGAAAATAAAACCCATTATTTCATCATCACTAGTGGAAATGAAGCAGGGAGAACACAGGGTGGAACTGATGGTATTAAGATCACCAGGCATAAACCTGTGGTGACAAAGTGAGATTTCACTGAACCCACGCAGTGAGGGACAGCACCCCAACAAAATGGAGAAGGAAAGCAAACTTTAGGTTCCCTCTGAAAGATTCCAAGAAGGAGGTTAAGGGAAAAGGGGGTTAGCTTTGTACTGGATACTGTTTCTGTGCTGAGTTTATGAGAAGCAGAAGCAAAGCAAGCTGTGTCTGCTGCTATGAGGGGAGGGTAGTTTAAGAATTAGGAATCCTCAATAAAAGGTGGGAATAGTATTCCCATCTGGTGTGGCTCAGTGGCTTGAATGCTGGCCTGTGAACCAAAGGGTCACTGGTTCAATTCCCCATTGGGGCACATACCTGGGTTGTAGGCCAGGTCCCCAGTGGGGGCATATGAGAGGCAACTACACACTGATGTTTCTTTCCCTCTTTTTTTCTCCCCTCCCCTCTGTCTAAAAATAAATAAATAAAATCTTTTAAAAAAAGGTGCAAATAATAAAATGGTTTGAGGTATTCTTGGAAAGAAAGCAGTAGTCCTTCCAAAAGGTGGGTTGTGGCACTTTACAGCTGTCTGAAGACTGGGGAAAACAATACTTTCTGATATTTTTGTAGCTGGTTTTATTTATCTATGTTTATTCTCCCAGCCTGATGAAAAGCAGGGCTGCTGTTTTCATTTCAGCTGACTTCTTGTCTTTTAGTTTTAGACAGGTTTTTACTCTTTCGCTGAGGTGAGGACAGAACATGGGGAGGGAAGTTGAGCAGTTCCCTTAGTCATTCAGCTGACCCTCCTTCATACTGTAATCTGGACCTTGGTTTTGAATCTTCACGATTATCATTGGTGGCTGTGACCTTCAGCCACTCTCTCTGAAGCAGAACATCGAAAGTGAGGCAGGATAGTAAGAAGCTAGGAAAATTCCTGGGAAAGTGGAATGGGGAGACTCAGACAAGATAAACAAGGCCAAATGCTTCGAACAACTCACAGCTGTCTAGTGAATCACAAAGACCTTCTTTTCCCTAACCAAGGACACTTGAGAGCAAATGGTTTATACCTCTCCTCCCTAACCAGAGAATACATGTAGCTTAAATCATCCTGGCTGGGAAAATAGAGAATAGAGACCCAATTAATGCCATTTGTGCTCTCCAGCTAAACCCAAGGCTGGATGAAGGCAGGGAAACAAATAACAAAAACCCACTTAGAGGCAGACAGACCCAAGGTAACAGTAAAGCAGAGCAAAGAATAATATTCATCAGTGTATTAAAAAAAGCACCTGGAAAGCTGATGAATAGCCTGTTGAAACCCTCCCCTAAGATTCTCACCACCAGTAGTAGATAAAACTTTCAAGACAAAGGATACCAGCCAGGACTTGATAGAGAGCACACCTATGCCCCTTCCCTGGCATGAAATTTTTACTTCCTCCTAAACTCTAAGGGTACCCATGAGACTTGCAACCAGTGGAGGAGTGGGCAGCAGCGGCTTGCCCTGGGCTTACCCCCGATCGTCTCCATGGCCCCTTTTTTCTCTGACTTTCCAGTAAGCTAAGAGCAGTCTGGCCCTGGTTCACTTCTTTCCTGTAATGTTTCTGGGGAGCCAAAAGAGCACCGCCAAGGCTCTCCTTTTGCTTCTTCTACCCCAAGTCCTTCTTTTGTTTCACTGTCCCCAGCTTTAATAAATGCATTCTCAAAATCACCTGGACTCATATTATGAAATCTTTGCTGCATGAAGTCAAGAACCCACACTACAGACCGGCCTGAGGCAGACCTGCTCTGGGCTGGTCCCCATCTGACAACAAAAGCATGCTTACGAAGTCATAAAGGACAGAGAGATGGAGGAACAGACATTTTTGGATGACTGGACTGAACAATTTATGAAACGCTAAGTGCTTGCCAGGCCCAAATACCTTGTAAGCCATCTCCAGGCAGTACTTTCTCTTGTCACTATAGTCTAATCTTTGTTAAAACCAGATCTTTATCCCCAGCCCTAACACACCTTCCATATGAAAAACTCTGGGGAAAAATACAATAAAAAATAAACTATTAAAAAAAAACCCTCAGGTGGCTTTCTAGTGCCACTTGCTAAATGATTTTGCCCCTGCCTACCTCTCCAATTTTATCTTCTGATTTCTTCCCCTTCCTTTCAATAGTTTCACCACCCTGGCCTTTTTTCTGTCCCATGCCGCCAATCTTGTTTGTATACCCAGGTTTTGCTAGAATGCTCTGGAGTGTGCTGGAATGCTCTTGCAGAGATTTTGACAAAAGTAACTCTCAACTTCAAATTTCAATTTCAGTTTTAGCTTTTCAATGTTATCTTTTCAACTCTATCTAATCCTTGCCCCCAGCCTATCTCATTACATTGTTTTTTTTTTATGTAATGGTACTTATTCTTATATTAATTTTCCTTATTTATCATCTTTCCCATTATAATGAGTGCTCCCTGTGGGTAGGAACTTAGGGTATATCACCAGCAGCTATAACAATAGCTGGAACATAATTGCTGACCAGTTAGTATTTGTTGACTAAATGAACACATTTTGTCAAGTGACCCCACTGTGTTGACCAAATCTTAGTGGACTAGGAATTGTTATTCCAGCCAAGATCATCTGTTAGGCTAGTCTCGGTAGAGCAGTGGCCTGTGAGGAGTGAGCTGAGAAATCTGTCCAACAGTGTGCTACAGACAGTGTGGTGACTCTCAGATCCCGCTGGATTCACATTAAGGGCATTTTGCATCCCAAATAGAGCAGGAAGGCAGTAGAAATAAGCAGCAGCAAAAGGGGCAATAGAAGCAAAGTTAATAGAAAAGCAGATAGAGAAGGAAACAGACAAATTTTGGGCCTCAGAACTGGCTGTGGTGCTCACACTTGGATCGCTTCAGGAGAGCTACTGCTGTATCCTAAATGACGAACATTTGTCCAGTCTTCCATGGGGCCTTTCTTCCTGTATCTTTCAGTAAAAGCCTGTCACTTTAGTTATGTTTTTGCCACGTGAAAAAATATTTGATAGAGACCAAATCAGAACTTAAATGCCCTCACTCTGCTGGGGTGATAGGCCTACTGTAACATGTATGAATTTCTTAGGTATAAATTTAAAAGCTCTCCATTTATATTCAAAGAAGTAACTTAAAAATATGAGATTAGTGGAAGATATGACTAAATGACAACCTAAAAACAATATTTTTGCAAACTGCAAGTTCAGTTTACATTAATAATAGTGTGATGACTAAAAAACAGAGTTATTTTATCTTAGGCAACTTTTATAAAACTATAGTGGCTTTTGTTTTGTCTTGCTTTGTTTTGTTTTGTTTTGTTTTTTAGCATTTTTCCTGGCCTGCAACCCAGGGACATGCCCTGACTGGGAATCAAACTGGGGACCTTTTGGTTTGTGGGACAACACCCAACCCACTGAGCCACACCAATCAGGGTATACAACTATAGTGTTTTATGAGAAATTTTATAGAAGCCCCCAGGCTGAGTCTATTCGAGTTCATCACTGGAATTCAGGTGGCATAGGTGTGTCTGGTTGGTTGATAGACAAATGAACCTCTGGGGACAGAACAGAACCGAAAGGAAGGAGTGGTCTGGGCATAAGTTTGTTTGTCACTTGAATTTTTCTACTGATTCAGGCAATTCCTCCCCCTCAAATTAACACCTGATTTCAGTGGAGAGGAGAGGGGAATAAACAATTAAACAGTAATTTCACCAAAACTCTTCAAGACTTTGGGGGTTTTAAGGTCCAAGTAACACATCGTTGATTATGAAAGACAATCAAGTGTATGGGAACAGGAGCGGTCTCCCCAGCTGTCCCACAGAACCGTGACCTTTGCTGGGCTCTGGTGCCCAAGAGTGAGAGAAGTGTCTGGCACAAGCAACAGAGCCAGTGGCAGCAGAGTGAGCTGCAGCAGGAAGGGCAGCTGACCAGCTGATAGCACAAGTGAGAATGTGCTCAGGGACCCACAGAAAGATCTGAATCACATCCCAAGGGAGGCTAGAGTTGTGATCTGTGTGTGATACATCTTGAAATATGCAAACAGGTCGGGAAACAGTGACAGATGAGTAAAATTGAAAAAAAAAATAGCTTGGGAAAGAGACATGGAGGAATATGTCTCTTTCTTCCATGTCCCTCATTGTCTATGCGATGTCTATCATTGTTTGGGAGCCACTGAGAAATGGAAAGAAAAGGAACATTATTTGTAAAGTGCCTACTCTTCATTCATCTCTTCAAAACGAAGCCAAATTCTTCCACATTTCTTACCCCATTTGATTTCCACAGGTGCTATTCCTTCCGTTTTTACAACCGAGAAAACTGAGGCTTGGACAGTTTAAAGAATGTACCTGAGATAATGTAGTATTTTGCTGTGTATAGTGCACGTCCACGTTTTTGGCCCAAACTTTTAGGAAAAACATCTTTCATTTTAATTTTTTAATTCAAATACTTATTTATTTATATTTAGATACTTGTGTTTTTATATTATAAAGTAATTGTAGCATTTATTTTTGAACATATTATGGTACAAGAAATTGTATGTTACAAATAATTACAAAACACAAGAACAGATACAAGGTGTTTCAGGTACTACCCATGTGTAATGTGCATCCTTATTTTTCCCTCAGAAATTTGGGCAAAAAAGTGTGCATTATGCACGGCAAAATATGGTAACCAGTCATTGCCTGAGCTGGGGATCGTGCCATAAATCCAGTGGCATGCTAGTCAGGGTTTAATCACCAGCTCTCTGGGGCAGAAGGAGCCCTGGTTTGCAGGGGCTGCTGGTTTCTCTGGTGTCAAACGTCCATCAGGGTGGATTTTGAGCTACTGGAACATCATCAAACACAGGGCTGGGAAGAAGTGCACACAAACAGCCCTCCCAAGCCATACAAGTTATGAGGCAACACAGTATACCACCTTACTTACTCACAAGTCAATTTTCTTCCCAGGATCAGATTTAGTTTCCATGGAGCAGAGGATGCAATAGCTAATGACTAGAAATTAAAAAAATAAAACAGGCGATCCTGAAGTGGTGGGTTTCCAACCATAATTCAGAGACAGCCAAATATGAGGTTATAAGAGAAGGAGATTCATACATCAGTTGACAGTTGTCAGGGTTTCCATGTCTTGGTGTATATCAGTCACCCGCAAACTTGTTAGCAGACAAATTAGGGGAATCGTAGCATACAAGTTAAAAGTGCAGACTTTGAAGCCAGGCAACTTATGTTCAAATCTGGCTCAGTTTCTGAGTGGCTGGGTGACCTTGGGCAAGTTCCCTAACCTCTATGTACCTTAGTTTCATCATTGATAGCTGGTGACGATAATAACAATATTTACCTCAGAGGGGTCATTGAGCAGGTTAAATGAGAAAATGTAAAGTGCTTAAAACAGTGCCTGGAATATAGTAAACACTACATAAGTATTTGTTGTCATTAGTACTGCAGACTTCTCCTGGGTGAAGCCCATTTGTCTGTACGTTAAACATACTTTCCAGTGATTAAAAAAAAAAAAGATTTTATTTATTTATTTTTAGACAGAGGGGAAGGGAAAAAGAAAGAAAGGGAGAGAAACATCAATATGTGGTTGCCTTTCATGTGCCCCCTACTGGGGACCTGGCCCACAACCCAGGCATGTGCTCTGATTGGAAGTCGAACCAGCGGCCCTTTGGTTCACAGACCAGTGCTCAGTCCACCGAGCCACACCAGCCAGGGTTCCAGCGATTATTATACAGTCATCTGGGCTTATCCACAGATATCTGGGAAACAACTGAAGTCTAATTCTTGGTCATGAGGAGTTGAGTATCTTCTTATGGGAACCAAGACCAACCCAAGAGTGAATCTCAGGCTGTCCTTGCAAATCTGTGACATTCTGTAAACACTAAGCTCACTATGATTGTACTGGAAATCACACAAATCCTCATCCTTCCATGGAAGACCTAGGTTGCAGGATAGTATATGTTGTTTTTTTTAAATAAATAAACAAAACCTAATTTACAATTAAATTTTCATCTTACTAATGGCACCGAACATGACAGAGGTTGTAGGTTAATCTGAATTTCTACAAAACATTGTAATTTCCACTAATGTCTCCCTCAATGTACATTGACATGCATGTGATAAACCTATATCTCATTTTTGGCCTGGATCCATGTAGGTAATCCTTAGGGCTTTATCTTTGCTCTCTCTAACTTTAAGAATTGAAACAGAATAATTTGCTTTATAGGAGGGTTAAACATCAGCTCTTAATGCTGGGGAAACTCTGAGCACAGGTAGTGCACAGCTCTACCCACCTGGATGGTAAATATATGTTACCTAATGGTATGCCTTGTGATGCTGTTTTAAACAGTCTAAATTGTGGAAACAAGAATTACATTTTTTCATTTTCCTCCACAAGCTATTGTTAATTGCTGGATGGTATTTTTTAAGCAACATAATATCACATTAGCATTATAAAAAGCAAGTGAGAAGATAGTCTAATTATTGAATCTGTTCACCCCACAGACATAGACAGACATAGACCTGAGGCTTGCCTCCACATCCTGCTAGCCTTGTGCCCTCGGGAGAGTAAATTAGCTTCTCTCAATCTGAGCTTCCTCCTCTATAAAAAGGGTGTAATAATGCCTAGTACCTGAGTTTGTTATGACAACTGTAAAGCATTTAGCATAGTGGCTGATACATGGAAAATGTACAATAAGTGGTACCTTAAAAATGTAAGCTGAATCTCAAAAGTAAACTTCTAAACTGACGTAGATATATAGTATACAATAGCAAAGGAACACACAGACGACTACATCATAAAAGCGATGCATGATCAAGGACACACTGTAAATTAACATCAATCTATATATTGTGAAAAGTGTGATTTAATAGGTTTTCTAGGGGTATGGAAATGACAACCTCTTTTCTACTTAAAGGAGGTTTTGTTTTTAAAGGAGTTTTTCTGAGTGTGTTTGTCCTTTGTATTTTGTATCAAGTAAATGGAAGCTATATTTGGAGAACTCAAGGAGTGAGGATGGGGAAGTATTTTTTATGCCTAAGAAGGAAAACTGAAGAGAGACAGTTTTATGAGTTGTTACTCAGATCAGTCTATGAGAACAGAGTTGTTAACTAGCAACGATAAAATTCTAAAGTTATAGCCTCTGCCTAGAGGCATGCAAGGATGCAGAGCTGACAAATTGTAGGTGGCTGCCTGCCATCCACCTTAGTTAAGAGCTTCTAATCAGCAGATTGCTGTGCAAGGTAGCTCATGCTGTTAGCATCACTTAGAAACTGACTTTGAAGCAAGGTCAAGAGAGATGCTAAATTGCATGTACAATAAGTATCTAAGGATAGCCTTGAATTAAATCATCTCACAAGTCGGCCCTGACTTTTTCTCCAGGGCTCTATATGTCTTGTTGAATCACTAATTTCCTGTCCTCTTGTATTTCACTTCCATCCCTCCTTATTCCCCCCACCACAGAGCCTCAAATAGGTTCTCAGAATTCAGGAAATAACCATTCATCTGTTTTAGTCCACAAACATATTATGAGTGTCTGCTGTGTGCCAAGTACAGAAGTAGGTGCTAGAGGTGAAAATATGAGTAGCTCACATTCTGATTTCGGGAAACAGAAATGAAAACAAATAGGCACTATAATTGGATAACTGCTTTAGTAGTTCTCTGGAAGCACCAAGACAGAGATGGCAACTCTGCTTTGGGAAGATGAGAGAGCTTCTCAAAGTTGGTGATTTTTTTTTTGAGGTCGACGTGCTTCATTTTATGTGTTTATTTATTTATTTTTAATATTTTATTTATTTACTTTTAGAGGGAGGGGAAGGGAGAACAGAAGAGAGGGAGAGAAACATCAATGTGTGGTTGTCTCTTGTGTGCCCCCTACTGGGGACCTTGCCTGCAACCCAGACCTGTGCACTGACTGGGAATCAAACAAGCAGCCCTTTGGTTTGCAGGCCAGCATTCAATCCACTCAGCCACAACAGCCAGGGTTTTATTTATTTTTTAAAATTATATTTTATTGATTATGCTATTACAGTTGTCTCATTTTTTTTCCCTTTGTTTCATTCCACCCAAAACCCCCCTGTTCCCTTAGGCAAACATTCCCCACCATTGTTCATGTCCATGGGTCATGCATATACATTCTTTGGCTATTCCATTTCCTAAACTGTATTTTACATCCCCATGTTTATTCTGTAACTATCTATTTGTACTTCTTTATCCTCTCACCTTTTCACCCAGACCCTCACACCCTATCCCATCTGGCAACCATCAAAATGCTCTCCATATGCATGATTCTGCCTCTGTTTTCTTGTTTGCTTAGTTTGTTTTTTAGATTCAATTGTTGATAGATATGTACTTATTGCCATTGTTCATAGTTTTGATTTTCTTCTTTTTCTTAAATTTTAAGTCCCTTTAACATTTGATATAATGGTTTGGTGATGATGAACTCCTCTAGTTTTTTCTTCTTTGGGAAGCTCTTTATCTGCCCTTTGATTTTGAATGACAGTTTTGCTGGGTAGAGCAATCTTGGCTGTAGGTCCTTGCTTTTCATGACTTTGAATATTTCGTGCCAGTTCCTTCTAACCTGCAGTCTTTTGAGAAATCAGCTGACAGTCTTATAGGAACTCCCTAGTATAGGAAACCTATCCATGTGTGATGTGAACTTGTAACTCAGCTCTGGTTCTGAACGCAGATGGGCGTGGTGTGCAGAGAACATCTGTGAATAGGTCTCCTGTGGGGAATCAGGCCTGCATTGTACCTAGGCCGCTTTGAGACTTGCTCTTGTTAAAACTCCCTCACCCTGAATTGAGGCAGTAAATGTTTACTGCATATCTTTAAAGTAACTTCCTCAAATCTATGCTAAACCTCTCAAGTTTGGGTGTAACCAGTTCAGCCTCTTTTCCCTTTACATTTGCCAATGACCTTTATCTTAAAGGGATTAGCAACATTCTTTCTTTTGTTATGGTAACTACCTAAAGAGAACCTGTGCATAGTTAATGAGAACCATCCTGCATGTAATGTACCTAGAGTGTCAATAAAAGCCTGTGCAGGCGAGGGGTCCAGGCCCTGTCTCTCTCTGAGAGAAAGTGGCCACGCAGGCTGTCCTGCTCTCTCACTCTCTGGCTGGCTCTGGGCCTCTCTCACATTTTCACCCTCTCCCTGACCCCCGTCTCTTGATCATGAAGAGATCAGCCACGCATCCCTTTTTCTCCACAGAATTCCTTTAGTCTATGTGAATTTGTTTGTCACTTGTCCGGGATATAGGACAAGCATTCCACAACAACACGCAGTCCTACCAGACGGGACCGTGACATCACAGTAGGTAACTAACTGATTTTCTCTTGCTGCTTTAAGATTCTCTCTTTATTTGTAACCTTTGGCATTTTAATTATGATGTGTCTTGGTGTGGGCCTCTTTACATCCCTCTTGTTTGGGACTCTCTGTGCTTCCTAGACTTGCATGTCTTATTTCCTTCACCAAATTGGGAAGTTTTCTTTCATTATTTTCTCATTAATTTTTCCAAAGATTTCTAATTTCTTGATCTTCCTCTTCTCCTTCTGGCACCCCTATGAAGTGAATGTTGGACTGCTTGAAGTTGTCCCAGAGGCTGCTTACACTATTCCTCATTTTTTTTGTTTGCTTGATTGGTTGGTTTTTGCTTCCTTATATTCAAAATCACTGGTTTGATTCTCGGCTTCATCCACTCTACTGTTGCTTCCCTATAAATTGTTCTTTATTTCAGTTTGTGTACCCTTTGTTTCTGACTGGATCTTTTTTATGGTGTTCATGTTCTAAGTTCCTTGAGCATCCTTATAACCAGTGTTTTGAACTCTGCATCTGATAGATTGCTTATGTCCATTTTGTTTAGTTCTTTTTCTAGAGTTTTGATGTGTTCTTTCATTTGAGTCATGTTTCTTTGTCTCCTCATTTTGGCAGCTGCCCTGTGTTTATTTTTATGTATTAGGTAGAGCTGCTATGATTCCCGGCCTTGGTAGTGTGGCCAGATGTTGTAGGTGTTCTATAGGGTCCAGTGGCACAGCCTCTCCTGTCTCCCAAGCTGGGTACTCAAGGTGCACCATTTGTGTGGGCTGAATACACCTTCCTCTTGTAGTTGAGCCTTGGTTGCTGTTGGCAGGTCAAAGAGAGGGATTTACCCAGGCCAGTCACCTTGTAAAATGATGTGGCCACTATGGAAACTGTATGGAGGTTTCTCAAAAAGTTAAAGTAGAATTCACATATGATCCAGAAATCCCACTTCTGGGTATACATCCAAGAGAATTGAAAGTGGAGTTTTGAAGAGATATTTGGACACCCATGTTCATAGCAGCACTATTCACAACAGCTAAGAGGTGGAAGCAACCCACATGTGCTCACCATTGGATGAATGGATAAATAAATGTGGTATATACATACAATGAAATATTATTCAGCCTTAAAAAGGAAGGAAGTCCTGTCACATGCTAAAACATGGATAAACCTTGAGGACATTATGCTAAGTAAAATAAGCCAATTGCAAAAAGACAAATACTGGATGAATGCTGGATGACCACCATTCTACTTATCTGAGGTATTTAAATAGTCAAATCCACATAAACAGAAAATAGAATGGTGGTTACCAGCAACTTAGGGGTAGGAGGAAAACATGAATGCTGTTGAATGGGTACAAAATGTTAGGCAGAATAGATAGTAAACCAAAGCAGGGGTGGGGAGGGAGACAGGTCTCATGCATTAATTCAGCAGTTCTGAGCCAGGTCAGATAAGACTGACAGGTGTTCCAAAAATCGCAAGAAAAAACATGATAGCATAGGAGGAGGGAAGACTTTGAAATTCTGTGTGTATCATTTCCACTATTTAGGAAAGAAAGTCTTTAAAACCATATAACTCAGGTTTCCCCGGTAACACAATTTCAGATTTCCAAAATGAAAAAGTCCTAGAGATCTATCTGTTTCCCAACAATATCAAGATACTTACCAGTACTGAACTGTACACTTAAAAATGATTCAGATGTTAAATTATTTACCCAATAAAAATATTGCTGTAATACGAATATTGAGAACCTTGTATTATTCTAAAAGATAGTTTGAAATAACAGAACAAAAAAACTAGGTAATGGGCCAGATCTGGACCTCAGGCCAAATTTTGCTGACCCTTGGTTTAGCACAATCCAACTACCCCTATAATCAGCACTCTGTCTTTACATATTTTCCCCTAAAACCTTTTTTTGTAAAGTCTTCAAATGTTACAATTGCAAGTGGCCACAGCAACGTAAGAGTCATTTTGGAGGTTAGGCGTTGGGGAACTGCAAGGTAAAAACAATATTTTCCAAGGTCAAAGACTTCTGTAATGGAAAATGCAGGGCACTGAATAAAATTTACCTTCTCAGGATTCCTTCTATTGCTATTTGGAGTTTTCTACAGATTCTTAATGATCAGAAAAATAATCTTTGATTAAATTAGAGGTGAACACAGTATTTAACTGAATTCCACAGATGCTGCTATAAATAGGAATTGAATTAAAGTAATCTAGTAACAAGTCATGTAGTCCTTTAGTCCTCTGTCCCCTTAGGCCTGGAACTAGGAAAACAGTACTGATTACAGAACTCACTTTAAGATGGGAGCTAGTAGGCTATAACTGTTTTAACTGTGGTTTCCCAGAAGGAGTTTAAGTAGCATCTAATATTTTGTGAAGTATGAAAATAATCTTATTTAATTCTATTCTCTAGAAAAAAGTTACATTGGCCACCAGTCACTTTTAAGGAATTGTGTAAATTTGCACCTCTTCTTTACAGCATTAATTAACATTTAAAAATTAAGCAACAACTTAAAAGACAAATAGTTACCATTATCTGCTGAGTTCCTGACTTCCTAGGGGTTCATAAAAGGGAAGGACAAATAAAACCCAGTTCAGCAGGTCAGGATCTAAAATTGAACCACGGGTAAAATGCAGAGTATGCAATGTTCATTTTCTTCTGTACTCTGAAGTAGGGCAATCTAGAGGTTTTGCCTGGAGTGATATAATTATACTAAACAGCTTCTTTTCATTGTCAACAAAAAAAAACCCCAATCATTAAACTTTTAGAAGTCAGCTTGAGTAGAGATTCCAATACAATCTATCAAGTTTATGTATTCCAGCAGATAATAAAGCATAACCATTACTAATTAATTCAACTTCAATTATAATCTCAATGTGGTGTGAAAAGACTACTCTTTCCTCCTAGACATTCCTTGTATACAGAGATGTGCCCATCTAAAGCACCTGCACTTAATATAAAACACCCTGTGAATTTGTCTATTCAGAATATATGAGTATGATGTGTAAAGAAAATAGTAGTCACCTAGTGAACACTTCAAGTTGCTACTTAAGCATAATAAGCAAATGCAATACAGGACCACTGACAGTAAGTATCCTAGTAAAAACAAAACAAAACAAAAACCAATCAAACAAAAAAATTTCCTAGCTACTCCCAGCTATAAAAGATATTCTTGGGACAATCACAGAAACTTGAATGTGTACTGAAACATTAAATATCAGGAAACTGTTTTCTTAGATGTGATAATAGTAATGTGATTCTGAAGCAAATGTCCTTATTCTTAGGAGAGGCAGTCTGAAGTATTTAGAGATGAAGTATTTTGATGTCTGCAACATATTCAAATGGTGTACAAAAAGACATATCTATTTTCGGTATTTTTGAAAATTTTCGTAATAAATTATTTTTTAATAAATTCATTTCAAAATCATTTAATAAATGATCAAAATCATTTTATCATTTAATAAATTTATTTCCTTAACCTCACCTGGGGTGAGGGGGACAAAGCTCATCTTTTTAAAGTTTCTTAGCCAAGTAACATCATACCGTTTGGGTTATAGCGCCTTTTTTTTGTTTTGTTCCTGTTGGCACCTCAGGTACAGTTCAGCAGGTGCAGCCTCTGCCCCACCCAGGCGCTCCAGTTCTTACTCACGCTTAGGTAAATGAGATTCAGCAACAACCACAAGCTAGCCTGAGGCGGAAAGGTTCACGCCAAGCATAATCATTTTTACATTTCTACAGCATTACACAGTCGCGTTCACTTACAAATTGCAAATTAGTTTGGTTTGCCTTTTCCAATAGTCATATCTGCATTTGGGGACCTGCATTTCTTTTTGCCAATAGACAGACCCGAGCCCCAGATAGAGGGCATTTCTTTCTAGCCCGCAGTCAAACCCCAGATGACTTTATAGAGGGATTTTTTTGCCCATCCAGCCATTGTTGAATTCTATTTCAGTCTCTCTATATTTAAATTATTTCTTGAAATATCTAATCTCATCCTGCAGTTAGAAAAGAATCCTAGAGGCTATAGGGGGGATAAATGGTGATGGGGGGTAGGAAAGCTTAAAAATGAAAAAAAAAAGTAAAAAAAGAAAATCCTGGGAGATGAGAATCACAATTTTATACTCTTATAACTATCCTGAAATTTTTTAAAAGCAAATTTTCATGAGAACCATGGGTACCAGAAGGTTATGACATCCTTGTAAACGCCAATGAACATATTGACAAGGCAGTGCTGCCATTAATATTCAATACCTACTGTAAACTTCAAATTAGTTTAGTTTCTTAGCTACCACGCTCGTGGTGCCGTTAAGTATGCTACCAGGTACTTGTCTACTACGATTGCGCAAGCTGTAGGAGGCCACCACGATCTCACTTAGTTTTAGCAATTATTGATGGCAACCACAAAGGTGTTCACGCAAGTGAACGTTAGCTTCTGATTTAGGACTGCGTGACTAATTTGGACTCCAGGACGTTAGCAGAATGTGCGTGAGGCTCCGGGAGGGAAGGGACCGGGCTAAGGAAGTACACGCACGCACCCACCCAGGCACCTCCTTAACCAAGATGGCCACCCCCGCGGACCCCGACGCTGGGGTCCGCGGGGGTGGCCATCTTGGTAAAGGCCGGAGTGGTGGCCAGCCCGGTGCTGACACTGGCAGGACCAGATTCGAAGGTCATAATAAGTGATCGGAGAGTGTGGAGCGAACCTAGCTGGGGCCTAAGGCCTAAGCGCCCCTGGGGCGCCAGTGAGTCGGGGGCCAGCAACGGCTGGCTCCTAGGATGGTGAGGCGGAGAGCGCTAAGGTGCTGCCTGCAGTTGTTGGCGCTGTCGGAGGAGCCGGCGCGACGAAGCCGGGGGCGGAGGAACCCAAGCACCTGCCGCTATGGCCACTCCCGCTGCGCGGGGGCGCTGTCGCTGGGAGTGGAGCAGCAGCAAAGGAAGCGGAGACAGCGCGCACGCCCCGCAGTCCCCCGCGCTAGGTGAACCCGTGGGCCCCGCTCCCAGCCTCCAGAGCAACGTGCGGCCTCTGGGGTCTCGCGCGAGGTGGCTTCCTCCTTCCAGCTGCTCTCTTTCTCGGCTCCGCTGCTTTCTCTTCGGTTTCCCGGTGGGATTCCGGCCTGGGGTTGTTTGGATTCTGGACTGAGTAGAGCGTGTGGGTGGGATCCCGGTCCCGAGTCCTGCCTCCTAGTGGAGATGCTGTGCTTGTGAGTGGCAGGGCTGCTTTTGAATTTCCGCACCTCGCGAGTTGTGAAGCCCGCGTCTGAAGCTGCCAGGGTGAGGAGCCACGTTATTATTATTTCCCTTGGGAGAGAAACTGTCTCTGGGATTTGTTTTAGATCCCATCTTCTCTGCAAATCATAGGTTGCACCTTCGCTGGCCGGAATCCTCGTGGGCGTATCGTCTTTGGTTGTATGTAAATGAATGGGTTTCTTAGAACAACTTATTTTTGCTTCATCTATAGTATTTATCTTCTAAAAATCTATTTTAACAGGTTTCTTCCCTTTTAGCTTGAAAGTTAACCAAGGAATGAGAATGAAGAGCAAAAGAATAGAGCAAGGTGGGGTGGGTGGTGGAAGCCGGTGCTTTCTTGAGTTTTCTGTACTGTGGTCGGTTGGTTGTTAAATTATTATGGTAGGCTTTTCATACCTTGTTACTCAGATAGCTGTCCCTTCCCCAACCCCCTTGAATAGAACTCGCTAGGTTTCTGGTAGTTGAGATAAATACATTTCCACGGGCTCTAGAGCCTGATGCATCACGCCTCAGTTGAACCTGGAAAATATGTATTAAGAGAATGAGAAAAGTTAAGCATAAGAACAACATTTAGTTCTTGTATTTGCCCTAGCTTCAGGTTGTTCTG
>VMDR010019942.1:0-17941 GCA_007922815.1 Macrotus californicus | reverse complement strand
CTTTTCTCCTAATTTCTTCAAACATTCGTCCCTTTTTCTTCTTTACTCCTAAAAATTGTGTTAAATCTTTGTTAGACTTTATTGTATCCTAAAGTGTATTTTAACTTTAGTATTTTCCATCTTTTAGTTTGTCATATTTTGGAAGATTTCTTTTAAGCTTGCTTCCAGCTCACTTAATTCTCCAGCTGTATTTAGTCTACTGTTAAACTTCTACATTTAGTTTGATATGTTATTTTTATTTCTAGAAGTTCTACTTAGTCCTTTGCCATATTAGCTATATCACCTTTAATATGACTGTTCCTTGTCAATATAGCTGCAGGCATTGTATTTTCAAACATAGTTTGTGTGGTTTTTGTCTGTTTGTAGTTATGTTTGTAGCCTTCTTGACAATATTTAAGTCTTTATAGACTGGTTTCTGTTGTCCTTTTTGCTCTTGGAAATTTTATGAATTATTTGAGGTCTAGGAATAAGATGCCTTTCACTTATATTTGGATATGCAGGTGCCTAGAAACCCTTGTCAGAGACCTCTTTAAGCTCATAGCTTGGATTTTGAAGGGGACATAGATAAGGTTCTGAGGAGAACTGGTTTAATATCGCTGAGAATTTAGCACTCTCAGGTTACTGCTTAATTTGGGGGGGTTGCCATGAAGATTTCTCACCTTGAATAGGTCCCAAAGCTTTTGATTTCACCATACAGTAGTTCAAGTTTGAGGTTGGCTATTGGCCACATGGCAAAAGTGACTTCCTTATCTTTATCCTTTTGCTTTCTCAGGCATGATGGTTCAGAATCTGAGTGTGAAAATTTCTCTTTTTAAAAGTGAACTATTTGTAATTTTATATTTATAGAGAAGTTGTAGATAGTTTAGACAGTTCCCAATTACTTTTCTCTCATGTTAACATCTTACATTACCGTGGTGTATTTATTGGTCATTCTGTACATTTGTCAGAACTAATGGAACTTTTTACATGAATTTGCTTCTTAATAAGATCAATCCGGCAAATCTGACATCTGGCCAAGATGGAGGCATGGGTAGACTCACTTTATCTCCTTGCACAAAAAAAAAGGACAACAAATTTAAAAACGAAAAACCAGAACTGCCAGAAAATCGAGCTGTATGGAAGTCTAACAACCAAGTATTTAAAGAAGAAACATCCAGATGGGCAGGAGGGGCAGAGAGGACGTGGTATGGTGAGGTAGCAGGGGCTGCCACTGGTGGAAAGGGCAGTCCCACATTCATGTGTGGCAGATAAAAACAAGGAGGGACAGCTGGGGGGTGAGCATCCCAGCCCTGGGACAGACTGTGCAGCCCAGGGATCCAGCTCTGGAAACAAAGCCTCATAACCTCTGGCTGTAAAAACCAATGGGGATTGGGATAGCGGAAGAAACTGCCATACTCTCAGAAGAGTCCATTTAAAGAGCACACAGGGTCCTAGAACTTAGGCAAACCCATCCATTATGGGAATCAGCACTGGGGCAGCAACTAGAAGGGAGCCAATTGCTTACAGGAAGTAGGGGAAATTACTCGAAATGGGGTGAGTGCTGAGCAAGTGGCATTTTTCCCTCTCTGACCCTTTCCAGACATATAGTGCCACAAAGTGGTGAAGTGGGTGCCACCACCCTGGTGAATACCTATGTCTCTGCCCCTTACAATGTAACAGGTATGCTGACACAGGGAGGCTGCCAAATTGAGGTGACAAAGAAATATGGTCCAAATGAAAGAACAGATCAAAACTTCAGAAAAAGCTAAGCAACATGGAGATAACCAATCTATCAGATGCAGAATTCAAAACACTGGTGATCAGGATGCTCAGAGAAATGACTTAGTATGGCCACCAAATAAAGGAAGAAGTGAAGGCTATTCAAAGTGAAATGAAAAATATACATGGAACCAACAGTGAAGGGAAGGAAGCCTGGATTCAAATCAGTGATTGGAACAAAAGGAAGAAACAAAAATTCAAGCAGAACAGAAAGAAGAAACAAGAATTCAAAAAAATGAGAGGCTTAGGAATCTCTTGGACAACTTTAAACGTACCAACATCTGAATCTAGGGGTACCAGAAGGAGAAGAGGAAGAGCAAGAAATTGAAAACATTTTGGAAAAAATAATGAAAGAAAACTTCCCCAATCTGGTGAAGGAAATAGACATACAAGTCCAGGAAGCTCAGAATCCCAAACAAGTTAGACCCAAAGAGGAACAGACCAAGACACGTCATAATTAAATTACCCACGATTAAAGATAGGGAGAGAATCTTAAAAGCAGCAAGAGAAAAGGAGAGAGTTACTTACAAAGGAGTTTCTATAAGACTATCGCTGATTCTCTCAAAAGAAATTTTGTAGGCAAGAAGGAACTAGCAAGAAGTATTTAAAGACATGCAAAGCAAGGACTACAATGAAGATGCTCTATCCAGCAAAGCTATCATTTAGAATGGAAGGGCAGATAAAGTGCTTCCCAGACAAGGTAAAGCTAAAGGAGTTCATTATCACCAAGCCCTTATGTGAAATATTAAAGGGACTTATCTAAGAAAAAGGAGATCAAAGCTATGAACAATAAAATGACAGCAGACTCACAGCTATAAACAACAGAATCTTTAAAAAACTAAGCAAACAACTACAATAGGAATAGAATCACAGAAATGGGGATCACATGGAGGGTTATCATTGGGGAGGGGCAAGGTGAAAATGGGTGAAATGGTACAGGGAATAAGAAGCATAAATGGTAGGTACAAAATAGGCAGGAGGATGCTAAGTATAGTATAGGCAATGGAGAAGCCAAATAACTCTCATATGACCCATGGACATGAACTGAAGGGGGAATTGCTAGAGGTAATAGGGGTATTGGGTAGAACTGGGCAAAAAGGGAAAAGATGGCATAACTGTAATATAGCATAGTCAGTAAAATACACTTAGAGATCAATGAGGAAACAGTTTTTTTTCTAATTTTGTAGATGATTATAAGGCTAGACTTTTTTTTTCCTGAGCTAGATTCCTTCAAAGTCGGTAACCCAAATGATCTGACTTCAAAATTAGGTCTACTTTAAAAACCAAAAACTGTGTACAACCAGGAAATCTAATTTATCCAGAATGGGCATCTGTGAAGAAGTAAATTCCATCCTGTTTTGTCTTGAATCCTATTTAATAAAGAATCAATAATTTTGTTGTAGGAGTTTGAATTCTAGATGTAATACCACCAAGTGGACACTGAAGGTTAGCAGTAGAGGAGTAATACTTCAGATACTAGTACTTGACTGCTAAAATCAGGACCTCTTAACATTTTAATTAATGAGCATATTAAGCATGTTGGTGTAAAGAGTCATATCATATATCACCTTGTGAGTTAAAGACTAAGATTGTAATTTTTAAAAGACAAAAACTTGATTTTAATGTTGGGTTCAAAGCTTGATTAAAAAAATTTTTCTTTTTACTGTCTGCCTTACCTGTGGAATTCAGCCATTTTCCTGCCTGAACGTAACACTTTACCTTAAGTTTTGGTTTTCTAAAAACAATATTCTAAAGTTAATACTAATTTTACAGTAGGGAAGAACTTAGGATGTGCCGTGATTGATTCTAACAGTGTTCGAGTCTGCTAACCAAGAGCACTGACAACGTACCAGCATATCCAGGGTAGGCTGAGGGTGTGGCGGCTATCAGTGATGTGGCATGAAGAGACGAGGAAGGTTTAGTTGACATGGGTTGGGAAGCAGAGGTTATAACTGTCATTAAATAAAAAGACTGACATTGCATATACAGGGATTATTAAACTTCTTTTACAAAGATCTCCAGGGTTGGGAGCAGGCGTGAGTATAGTAGGTGGCAAATTTTGGCTTTTAAACATGAATTCGATAAAAATGAATGCTGTTAAAAACGAGTGGGTTTGTTCTGTAAGGTACTAAGTAGCCTAAAAGTTTAAACAAAAATTGACCATTCATGGTTGTTACAGGAATTGGAATAAAGATCCTTTGTGTTGTTCCTTTTCTGTGTTTCTAGCATACATTAGATTCTTTACAAACAGTGCTATTAAAGAAGTCCTTACGTGGTAGATTCTAAATTGCTACTAGTAACTTGCTTGTTTTAAGCATGAAAATCTCTATGTTCCATGATACTTCTTAACACTGATGCTTTGATTTAATGGGAGTATACATTTCTTTTGGGATAGTTTTTAACATGATACTGATTTACAGGGTCTTGGTTTTAAATATATTTATTGGTTTTAAATTTAAACTTTTTTAACATTGATGTTTCTCTCCGTAGATATTTGGAGTTCTTACAACATGGCAGACATTGACAAGTAAGTGGCAGATAGTTGGTTTCTTTTTCAGGGATTGGTACTGTGATGTAGTTAATAGTACTAGTTATGTATTAGGAAAATGTATGGTAATGACTAATGCTTAGTACCTACTATTATAAAAGTTGCATATTGCATATCCAAGACAAATATATAGCATATATAATCACTCCTAAATAGAGTAAACCATTCGACAAATTCATAGGAAAGTGCTGAGCACAATGAGTCATAGATACTTGCAGAATCCATTTTTACCCTATATGTATTTCCCAGAGATTTTTACTAACATTGTGATGTATCTCATATACAAGGTAAAAGGTATAAAAAGTATAAAATGTCTATGTAGAGATTAAAGAAGGACAGGACACTGTATACAAGCTTTTAAAGACAGACCGTTACTATTAGAAGCCCTGTGTGCCCCTTCTCAATTGCGTCTTCCACCTTTCACTTCAGAGGTGTAAGCACTGACTTGACTTTTATCTAAATCATTTCTTTGTTTTTTGTTAAGAGTGTCACCACCTACAAATTCTTAATGTTTAATTTTGAAAATCTGAATAGCAGTCACAAATGCAGGTGTATAAAGGAAAAGGCGATATTACCATTATTAGTTGAAGGCTCCAAGGTAGGAAAATAAAAGGCGAAAGGGACTATCTGGATCATAGTCTGGCTTTAGTTTTACTCTGGCTTTTCAAGGGCTTATTTTGGAGAAGTCATTGGACAAGGTCACACATCCTGGAAATAGTGTTGGTGAAGTTGGCATCTGGTGCGGTTGTAATACGGATAGGTATCTTTTAGAAATATGATCAGGAAAAATGGGATGAGCTGCACTATTTGTTGCTTGTAATTTTACGGTAGCCTGCCAACTTAGAGGACAGTTTAAAACAGTATTTGGGGATGGGGGAGGTGTGATATGATTATCTACAGCTTTTATAGGCAGCAGAGCATGGAAATGGAAGGGCAGGAAACTTTAGCACAAGGTTAGCATGTTCAAGTACTATACGCACAGGAATCTGGCTAACCCTCCCATGAATGCTGTCTGGAGCATAAACAGAGAGGAGTGGCAGCAGGCATTTTAATGATAAAAAGTATTGTCACCTCAATCACATTCCTCCAGTTCGGGTTCTTAGCCTTATCTAAGAAATTGTGGATCTATTTTATTACCTTCCAGGGGTTTTCTTTTGTTTCTCCTCTCTTAGGTTTGCTCTTTGTTATATCCTATTTTCTGTTTTGGTTCTTCAGTACCTTCTTAGAAGAATACATGGGAAGTAAATTATTTTGAGATGGCATAAATGATAATGACATTTCTACTCTTATGCTTGATTGTGTGTAGAATTCTAGTTAGGAAATCATTTTTAAGAATTTTGAAGGAATTGCTCTATTGTCACCTGGCTTCCAGTGTTGCTGTGTTGAAATTCAAAGTCTTTATTATTCTTGATCATTTAACATGGCACTTTTAAAACAAATGTACACATATATCTATTTATTTCTGGAAACTACTCTGGTTTTTGAGTTCAAAAATTTTTACATTGTTGGGTCTGTATTTTCACCTCCTGTTAATGCATTCAGGGGTAGACCCTTTGAATCTGGCCATTTGATGACTTTTAGTTCTGGGGAATCTTATTTTGATTGTCTTATTTCTGTTTTCTTTTTCTGGATTTCCTGTTATGTTGTGTGTTGGACTGGTTCTTCTACTTACCTTCTGTACTATTTTCCATCTTTGTCTCTTTGCTCTTTCTATGAAATGTTGAAGAAACTTCATCTTTCAACTCTTACATTGAGTTTCTAAATTTCTGTTTTATAGTTCCCAAGATCTCCTTTGCCTTCTGTTCCTGGTTTTATAGCATCTTGTTCTTGTTTCATTGATTGTAATATTTTTTCTCTGGATGTTTCTTTCCCCTGTACTGTCTTGTTTGCTCTTGAATTTTTATTTCCTCTATTTTAGTGTCAACGTGGGAGGCCTTCCTCAAAAGGAGTTAATACTTGTTTAATTGCTCATTAAGATCGGGGTGGAGTGGGGGCAGGTAGTTGAAGGATGTTTTTAAAAAGTTGCCTGGAAAATTTGGGTGTTGGGAAGGGGAATGCTTGTCCATTTGAGATTTTAATGTAAGGTCATCAAGGTAGGCATTTGTTGTGAGAAGTCTCAGCATCAAATTTTTTTTTTCTTGGCTGGTCAGATATACCTCAGTGAAGAGTGGGTGTTCTGGGAGCCAAATTGGGAGAAGACAGCTAGGGAAGTGTCTCTGCTTTCAGCATTCTAGTGTGCATATTGTCATACCTTAGGTAGTTGTAACTGATCCTCTAGTCTAGCTTCTCAGTTTATCCCTTTCCAGAGAAGAGGCTGCCATATTCTGTTAGAGCGAGGGAGAGGAGCTAAGGGTTTCACTGCTTATCGGGTTTTGCTTCGTCCTTCCTGTTTTATCCATGTTAAGTGTTCTTTTATTTAAGATTCTGCATTTGAGTTGGCTCTCAGCTTTCTCCACTACTTAGATTTCAGTTCTCAGTGAAGTCGCTGTTCTTTTCTCCTCTCCTTTGGTGTGTGTCTCTTTAAAAGCCCCTTTCTCATAATTTTAGTAGGGGTTCTGGAAGGATTGAGATGAGTGTATGCAGTCTGCAATGTTAACCTTCTTTTCATTTTATAAATTTGGGGGGGGAATAAATTGATTCCCTCTTTCATTATTTAATTTTAGATGCCCGTGAGCCTTCGCAGAGGGAGGGGAAGAGGGGATTCTTGTTTTTTAAAGCAGAAGTTAGCAAACTTTTCTCTGTAAAGGACTTGATCTTAGATGTAGTAGGCATTTTGGGCCACATGTTGTTTTGCAACTATTCAACTCTGCTGTTTTAGCATGAAAGCAGCCGTAGACAGTACACAAATTAATTAACACTGCTGTATTCCAATAAAACTTTATTTACAAAAATAAGAGTGGGCTGGATTTGGCCTTGTGACATAGTTTGTGGACCCTTGTTTTAAAGCTTTTAAGATTTAAATGTTTAATAAACGGTTGAATGAAATGACACTGGAGGAAGAGCTGTTCCATGTTGTCTTTCGTTACCCTTTACTCTAGGTATGCTTAAGTTTATACTGTGAGAGATATTTCAGAAATGATTATTTTGTTTTTGATAGGTAGGCTGATTTTTTTCCTTAGTTGACAGGAACGTAAATTTTGCTGGCAGTATACAGTTGGCCTTTTTTGTACTTGTCCGTATGTGAAAATCTTTCAAGTGCTGTTTGTAAACATGTAAAGCAACCAAGTCTCTCAACAAAATATTAAAATGTAAAAGCACAGAAGGAATTACATAATGATCTATATATTGACTTGGCTATTCTTGTTTCCCTTTTTAATCCTAGTCATAATTTCATGTACAGAAACTAGATTTCTAAGATGAAAGGAGAAGATGTTATATTACAACTTTTTATCTTCCCTTTCCTCCTTCATCCTCCTGGCTTTGCTCTAAGCACAAAGTAGTCTCAGGCCTTCTCCTTAACTTTTACTATTCTTTCCTGGCTCCACTGTGGAGTACTGAAAAAGGAGGAAGGTCCCCAAAGATAGTGAGTACAGGCTGATATGGTTGCTCCACAGCCATCAGGGATCCAGGACTCTTCTGTTTTTCCAGACTCTTTCATCCTTAGCTGGTTACTTACATTATCTAGGTTGCCTCATGGTCCAACGTGGCTGCTGGGGCTCTAGCCATCACATCCATCCATATTCTAGGGAGGAAACAAGATCAGAAAGGCCTCCCAGCTGTTTACTGTCATATAAAAGAATCTTCTTCAAAGTCCTGTACTACTACTTTTTCTCTCTCTGCTAAAACAGTCACATAGCCACATCTAAACTAAAAGGTAGTTTGGGAAATGGTAGATATTTTAGCTTTGTGAACTGCCATCTCATAAAATTAGAGTACTGTTACTAAGACAAAGCATTAGATATTAGGAGAAAGCACATACTTCCTGATACTACATTCTCTGAATCAAAACCTGTTAAACCACATTTTTAAAGCCTGAAGTATAGACTTTGTATTTGACCACATGCTTTTAAATGAAATTTTAAGTATTTGTACTTGCTTACATATGAAGTTAGAAGGAAAACAGTTACCTTTTGGGTTTCCTATTTCATATTTTTGAAAGAGACATACTAACTTAGAAAATGAATTGAAGTTTTTCTATATATTTTTTTCTTATTTTTGGTGATTTTGTACATTTGAACTTGGTGTGATACTGTGATATTGTAGCAAAGAACAGTCTGAACTTGATCAAGATTTGGATGATGTTGAAGAAGTAGAAGAAGAAGAAACTGGTGAAGAAACAAAAATCAAAGGTATTTAAATTTTTTCAGGATCAGTGATTACTGGCACATGTCTTCTAGAGGGTAGTAATAAGTACCTACCATTCTCTTTTTGATCCTTGTCTGCTTTATCCACTGGCCCATACCTCATTTCAGTAAGTCTTTGTGTGTTGTAAGGGGAGGGATGGAGGAAAGATGGGGATAAAATAATAGTAATGGAGTAAGGTATGGGTATAGTGACCCCTAGAAGTCACTGTGTGTACCCTTTACTGCTAGAGTGACGTGGTATAGCTGTGGCAAACAGTTCAGCTACTGTGAGTTTTGCTTGAATTCAGAAATGTTAAGCCCTGGCTGGTGTGGCTCAGTGGATTGAGCACCGGCCTGCAAAACAAATGTTAGAGGTGGTGGTGGGAGTTGTTTTGGTGGTACTTCTAAACAAATACCACTAGCTTAGGGTTACTTACTTGAAAATGTTTCGTGTTCAGTGAGTAGATAATATGTGGTTGCGTGTGCACTTGTCTTTTTTAAGCCATTCCAATCAAACAACAAAAAGAGTTAGGAGTCAATGGTGGTGGGAAATTACACTGTTTTAGGTTATATTCTGTAGATACGGGCCAAGAATATTAAGATACCAGATGACTGAACTTTTAATTTTTAAGCCAGAATAAGGTTAATTGTTAAAAGACTACTGAACTTACAGTTTTAGCTTTTATCTTGCAACATTTTCTTAAAAGATAACGGACTGTCCTTATATTGATATTGATATTCTAAAGGCGTGTTAGTTATCAGAATGGTACATCATCTGATAACCAAATTAATATTAGAAGTAAATTGAACTCTAAAAACATAATTGGGAAAATGCAATTTAGGGGAATGTCTATTGGTGAAGAAAAGCTAGCAAAATTTTTGATAAATCTAGCTTATTTCTGGATCAAGTATAATTTTCAGACACCATTGATAATCAAATTTTGTTCGGCTTTAGTTACTTTGACTATCAGCTGTTAACTTTCTCTACTGGAACACACCCAGGCACATTATACAAACAAACATCAAATACACATTCAGGTCACTCCTTCCACTTTCTTACCCAGGCTTTGTAACTGTCACTGTTTGCAGTTTTCTGATGTGTTGTCTGCCTTTGAAGAATTATCAAGAGTTGTTGATAGGCATCTGGATGAAGCTTTGAGCTTCCAAAAATGCACCATGACTGAAACACAAGATAGTAGGAAGAGAAAGGATGCTGTTGATAGTTGTATAAATGGTCTTGAGAGATGGCATGGATTAGAGATCATTAGGAATCTGAACTTTTCCTACACATTGCGTTTTCCTAGGATGAATTTTCTTTAGCTTGCTGCTTGTCTCTACTCATATCAGCAATTACCGGCTAGTCAGGAAAATCCCATGATTGGATTGTCCTATTAAAATAACATAATACATTTTCATAAAATCCTTCTTTGATGCCCTTTTTTTTTTTAAGCGCGTCAGCTGACTGTTCAGATGATGCAAAATCCTCAGATTCTTGCAGCCCTCCAAGAAAGACTTGATGGTCTGGTAGAAACACCAACAGGATACATTGAAAGGTACAAGTTCTTCTTTTTCATAGTCCTTATTTCTCTTTCTGTAATCAGTATTGCAGGTGTATCTATTTTTAAGACCATCTGGACTTATGTATGTAATAGTGGAAAGCTAATATTTGTTAATATCTAGTATAGGATTATTTGGAGTTCAAGGTTTTGCTTATGTACCACCAATTTAGAGTTGGCCTTTTAAAGTTTATTCTCATCTCCACAGGAACTCTGCTGATCTCAGTCATTTCTGAGATTTGTTTAGAGGTTTGTTAGAAATGCACGGAATTAGAAGAAATAACAGATTTTTAAATTTATTTTGTTGGTCATATAAATCATTAATAGCCCAAATATCCTATCATGCTTGTTAATTTTTTTACATGGCTTTATGATTTTAAGATCCATCCATGTTGCTCTCTATATGTATTTCTAGTACCTTCTAGCCTCTGAATGTTGCCTGTGTCTCATGATGTTTGTCTACCGTGTTTTATTATGGTTTTCCTTTGATGGATACCTAGATTGCCTCCAAACTTGATTAGCACAAAGTTTATTGAATTGGTCGTCCTTGTATGTGTTCTCTTAAGGAACTATGTAAGAATTTCCTTGTACTTACCAGTGGGATTGCTAGTTACAGAGTTTGCAAGCCTTAAGTTCTTCCCACTCGCTTTCTAGAATGACTGTATCCAGTACACTAAGGTTCCTGTGTATTTGTGTCTTTTCCAACATTTGGCATTATTCAGCTTTATAGTTTTTGTTATTTTATTTTTACCAGTCAAAGAGGTGCATCCTTATTTTGTTTTTTTCTGACTTCTCATGAGTTTCTCTTCATGATTGTGAGGCTTTTCGGTTGCTCATTTGTACCCTTTGCCTTTTCTTATTGGGGTTTACTGTCTTTTTCTTGTTTTGCAGAAGTTCTTAGGTATGTATTCTAGGTCTTAATTCCTTTTCAGTTTTAGACTTTGTAAATCTATTATGTCATTTTTATTTACATACAGCATTCTTCATTCAACAAAAGTTACTACTTTTTATATTCGTTAAATTTTTTAACTGATGGTTTGTTCTTTTGAAGTTAAGTTCTTCCTAGTTCCTTCTCTATTTCCTGTTGACTAGTTTTACTTTTTACCTTTAGATCTTTAATCTCTTTAGAGTATACCTTTGTATTAGATGTGAATAGGCATCCATTTTTTCTTTTCTTTCTTAATGAGCTAGTTTTTGTAACACTTCAAGTAGTTCATTTTCCTCCATTTGTGGTATCACCTTAATAGCATAACACTTTCTTTATAAACACCTGTGTTTGTCTTGGAGCTGGACTTGGCTGTTTCATTGATTTTTTTTTTTTTTTTTTTTTTTGTCATTGTCAGACTTAATTACTATGCCTTTATGGTATGTTTTAATATCTGGCAGGGTGAGTTGCTTTCTTCCACCGACCCTCACCTCACACCCCCTCGCCCACCAGGACTGACCTAACAACCATCTATAGACCCTATTGTACAACAGCAAGTTTATCAGGGTTCTTTCAAAAACACATTGAAGTTTTTCATTGAATAAACATAGATTAACATGGTAGAGAAAGTTGATTTTGTATCCAGAAATTTTGCTACACTTATTATAGTAATTTGTTCTATTTTTCTTTTCCCCATGGCCAAAAGATCTTATCTGCAAATAATGGCAGTTTAGCTCCAATCTTCCATGTTACACTGTGCTGCATGTTTGTTTTTCTTTACAACACTGCCGGGACTTTAGTATTATGGGCATCTTTGTCTTATTTCTAATCTTAACCAGGAGTGAATATAGAATCTCCATTAAATATTTTGTGTATCTGTGATTTTTTAGGACCTTTTTTCTGTATCAGTTTAGATTTTCTTTCGATTTTTTCTTTGAATCTGTTAAGTATATATTAAATATATATTTCTGGAAATACGTATTTTGGATATCAAACTAACCTTGCATTCCTGGAGTAAGCTTAATCATTATGTGTTGTATCATCGAGTTGGGTAGTTAATATTTTATTTAGAATCCTTATTCATTGGTGAAATGAACATAGGAACATAGATATACACATGTGGATTTATGTATATGTGTGCAATAAAGCTTTCAGGGGTGGTAATTGTATCCCCTGGTTTTAGAGTCAAGATTTTGATTGCCTAATGAAGTGAATGTGGCTGCTTTTACTTTTTTCCTGTTTTCTGGAATCATTTGTATAAGATAGCAATTAATTATCTCTTGAACAGTTGGTAGAACTCTTCTAAAAATGGACTTGGCCCTTGGGGATTTGGGAAGGAGAGGTCCTGGGGAATATTTCCCTCACCCCCTCGCTCCGTCCCTGCCTTCTCTCTAACCTGACCTCTTCAAGTTCTCTTGTGCCAGTTTCTGAATGTCAGCATCTCTGAAACTACATGCACTTTACCAGGGTTAAAATTGACTAGTGTATATAGTTCATGATGTTTTTAGAGAGATGATTATTTTTCATTTGGATTCTGTATTTTGCATCTTCATTAGTTTTTCCAGTTGCCTCAATCTTCCTGTTTTTTAGAATCAGCTTTTGATTTTTCATTTCCATATTTTTGTTGTTGTTCTTAATTGCTGCTCTTTCTCTGGCTTTAATGTTATTTCCTTCTTCTTTCCAGTTTTCCAGTTCCTCTTTCCAGTTTCTTTAGTTAAATGCTTAGTAATTTGATTTTTTAAAAACGGTTACTTTGTATCTTTGTGGCCTTATATTCTGTTTTTATGAATGTTAAATGTGGAGATGTATATGCTGAAATTAATAGCCCAAGCTTAATCACTATGGCGTTCATGTTCTCCCTACCATTACTTTCTGCTTGATCTAACAGAGTCGGGAAGGATGAGTTAAAAAGCTCTGCTTAATGTGTCTGTTTCTCCCTGTAAACCTATCAGTTGTGGGTTATGTTGTAAATTCTGTTATTTCTGGTATTAAGATAGCTTTCTTTTGGGTTTTGTTTACCTGGTATGTCTTTTCCATCCTTGTATCTTATTCTAATGTATATGTTTGCTTCTTTATTAGTAATTTCAACTCTTTACATTTCTTAAAATTGGTAATGCTTTTGAGTTCAATTGCTACCATCTGTTCCTTATTTTTAAATTTATTTGTTTTTTCTTTCATTGAATAGATCAAGTTTTATTTTGCTGGTTCAAAGTTAATGCATTCTTTTTTTTGTTATTATGGTAAAGGGTGTAATCCTAATACCTAAGTTAATTTTTTTTGTTTTTTAAATTTACCGATATCTGTATTCTTTATATATAACTTCTAGTCCTCTGTTTCAGTTCCTTCAAGGGAACAGTAAAATTTGTTAAGGTATTTGACCACCCGTACCTTATCTAGAGCCTCTTGGATTTTTTAGCTTAATTCAAAAATTATTTTTAATGATTACAATGAGTATTTGGCATGCTTTCTGAAGCCTGATATACCTCATACAATTTTTATTTTGCTTTCTTATCTGAATAATAGTTTGGCTACAAAACTGTAGGTTTAAAGTTCTCAATATCTTAAAAATTCACTTTATTGCTTCTTACGTGTGTACAGTGTTTTCTTTTGAAGCCTGATGTCTGTCTGATTCCTTTTCTTTTGTAGGTGTTTGCTGTCTTTGTTGTGAACTCTTAGAATTTTCTTTTGTCTGTTGATACACGTCTGGGAATAGAATAAGGATTTTTGTATTGCTTTAACTCGGAGATTCTCATTTCTTTAGATATTCATCTCCTTTTTGTTCAGCTGTTGTGCAGTTTGTCGTTCATATCTCACGGCTTTTCTGTCTCCTGTCGAGACCTTTTAACCCTCATGGACTTTTTCTTCAGTTGAATTTGTCTTGTTTATCCTATTTGTTTGTTGGTCATTCTAGTTACTGTATCTTTCATAATATTCTTATCTTGTTTTAGATTTTTTGGTATTGTTTCATTGTTAGTAGTATATTCCCTCATCTCTAAATATATTTATTCTTTTGAAATTCTTAGTCTAATGATGCTGCTTCAGATGCATTCTTTCATAGAAATCGTATCCAGATGTCTCGCTTAGGGATACTGGACTGTAAGCGTTACTATAGTCATGAATATTGAGGGAGGAATGGAGCTCAGACTCTGGTTTGTGACAGTCCTGTGGAGTTGAAGGAGAAGGGGATGGGATGAGCTGAGGCGGAGTTCCAGTTACCTCAGGTTCAAAGTTTGCTGACAATTCTGGGCAAAGTTTTTGGCTGCCCTGGGAGGAGGCAGTCTCCTGGTTGTAATCCAGTGTGCCCGGATTTCAGGGGGTGAAGGGAGCAGTGCTTGTGAGTTCTGAGTCAGAGCCTGGGTAGTGGCCAGCAGCCCATTAACAACAACATTAAGCTTTTTATTTTTAATTGCTAGAAATAAAATGTTGGTATCTTTAGGTATTCGTTTTTTACTTTTGGTTATCTTTAACTAAAGTTGTGGTTAGGTAAGATAATTACTTGATGTACAACAATCTGTTTATGGCAGGAACTTCTAACCTGGATTGTGGATCTGTTATACAGACTCCCTGAAGTTAGGTAAATTTTGAGTGTGAGCGTATTTTGACAGGTGGAGTGGTTCATAAGTGTAAGCAATTCTTTGAGGGGCTCACAGACTAGATGTGTATAACCTTTTAAAAATCTATGTGCCACAGTAAATTGTATAGTACATGAATTATACCTCAATGAAGCTGTTAGTTAAAAAACCCAAGTCTCTTCTTCATAAAATATTACATTTTTATTTAATATAATTTCAAATTCCAAATTAAATAGAGACTAATATAGAAAATAGTGGTGTAGGGTATGGTCCTTTTTCACAATATACACATACTCCCTCCCTTTCCCCGAATACTAATGGGTACAGGTGAGATACTTTTTTTTTTTTAAAGAAAATTTAGGTTATCGTTGTTGTTCTTAGAGTTAGCATTGGCATTCCATGACACTTTAACTTTATAAGGTAGACTGTATTTTACAGCTCAGATGCTCTTCCTGAAAACAACTGAACATGAGTGTGATGAAAGATCTGGGTTGATAATATGATTTGCATTTTTCTATCAGTTTACTGTACCTGGTTAAAATTTTACTTTTGAACTCTAATAGTCCAGAGGCCCCATGTATTTTATATCTCCTAAAGTTCAGTTACTTTAAATTAGTATGTCTTTGCTTCATGTAGGAAACCTATCATTACTTTTATGCTTCAGTTTCAATAAGATTAAAGAAGTATGACTCGTGTCTTACTGTGATGCTAGTAACTGGTGCTTTCTAACCTTTTAGCTTGCCTAAGGTAGTTAAAAGACGAGTGAATGCTCTCAAAAACCTTCAAGTTAAGTGTGCACAGATAGAAGCCAAGTTCTATGAGGAAGTTCATGATCTTGAAAGAAAGTATGCTGTTCTCTATCAGCCTTTATTTGATAAGGTAATGCTTTTTACTATTTCGTTTTATTTATTTAAAAATCGAGAAGGTAATAAAGCTCCGGAAACAATTTAGACCTCTCAGCAAAATAGTTATTAGATGTATGAATTTGGGAAAACTATCAATAATAACATTTAAGTTGTGGTATACACTAATTAAATCTGTGGGTTTTTTTTTTAATACATATATGTTTTTAAAATTTTATTTTTAGAGAGAGGAAGGGAGGGAGAAAGAGAAACATCAATGTGTAGTTGCCCCTTGAGCGCCTCCTACAGGAGACCTGGCCCGCAACCCAGGCATGTGCCCTGACTGGGAATCTAACTCACAGCCCTTTGGTTCGCAGTCTGGCACTCAGTCCACTGAGCCACACCAGCCAGGGCTCATGAGTTCTTAATGAGAAACGGCTGGTTTTTTGCTTGGATGTTAGTGTTTTTATGTAAGCCCTTTTTTTTTTTTTTAATCATTTTAGCGATTCGAGATCATTAATGCAATTTATGAACCTACGGAAGAAGAATGTGAATGGAAACCAGATGAGGAAGATGAAATTTCGGTTGGTACCAACTTTTAATTTAGTATGTTTTATACCTTGGAAATAAAAATTTGTCCTTTGAACTTGATGACGTAAAAAGGATTATTCACTTTTTCAAGTGAAGAACTGGAGGCCTCTAAATGACTTGCCTACAATTAATAATGGCAGAGTACAAGTCAGTGCTGTCACATGACCCTGTTTCTCCAGAATTGCTGTTTTAATGTTGGTTGATTAAATACTTGATTTTTTAAAAACATTTAGGAATTTAAAACAGTGGACAAGTTTTATATTTGTTTTGGTTTTCCTATTTACTATGCTTAAAAGTCATCATTTGTCATGAATTTTAAAAAATTTTTATCTCCTAAATTTTTTTTCTACAGCTCCTGATCCTGGTGGTTCTCTTTGGGAACCATATGGTAGTAGCAATATTTGTAAAAGTAGGTTTGGCAGAGGGATAGCACGGTCACCAAGAACAATTTGGAGATCACCAAGGACTTGTTTTATTAAAGTGTTTCAAGTCTGACTGAGAACTCTGACATTTAGAAAAAGAAAAAAGAAAAAAAAAGTGGGTTTGGTATGGGTAACAGCATTGTTTACACAATTGGACTAGAACTATTAGGACTGAGAGTTATAATTACTAATTGAGGGTTTGTTGGTTTCTATACTTCTGCCACTGCATTTGAATTAAGGAAATACGTAACATGCTATCGAGATGTCTAATCCAAGTATTCAGTAATATATGCTGTTACTTACCAAGGAGGAGCTAAAAGAAAAGGCCAGGATTGAAGATGAGAAAAAGGATGAAGAAAAACAAGATCCCAAGGGAATCCCTGAATTTTGGTTGACTGTTTTTAAGAATGTTGACTTGCTCAGTGATATGGTTCAGGTAATACTATTCTTAAAATTAGCAGTTCACCTTAGAGAGTAAACCTTTGAAATTTAAATGTCTGATGACTAGTCTCATCACTGTTGATATTTGTAGAATGATTGCCTTCTTTTGAAAAAGCTGTTACGTGTAGAGGCAATACTGCAGCTTTGTGTATTGTAGCCAAATAAATTATGATACATTTTCAAAAATTAGATAATGAAATGGTCCCTTTGATAATTGCTCATTACTGTCTGTCCTTTCTCATGGCTTTATGCCTTTTGTCTTAGATGCTTAGTGTGCTGGTAGGATGTGAAAGGCTTAACAGTTTCAGTTGCTTTGTCCAAAAGATGTTTCAGTCTGAAATAACTATTCCAAGGGACACTTGTATTTTAAAAGAATACTGTAAATATCTCTTAACTCTTTTATAATTGTCACTTTTTTCTGGGAAATATTGCCTCTCCTAATCAGACATTTCTTGAGCCACTACCCTCTGTATTGTAGTGCTTGTTGCCTGATACTGTGATTGTTGGAAGTTAATGTTGAGAAAAAGAAGTCTCAGAACAATGACTGCTTATTGAATTTCTGCCTTAGCCAAGTAGGAGAGCATCAAGCAGAAGGAAAGGAACACGAGCAACAAAGGGCAGTAGTTACAAAAGCAAACATGCGTATTTTAGACTTGGTTTTGAACTCTTCACCCCAGTCAGTGTGGATAATGATGTCATCATTGCTACATAAAACTTCATTCTAAAATGTTTATTGTCCAGTAACAGAACACTAATTCTAAAATGCCCCTCCCGTCCTTCCTTAAATAATTTTTTTTTTTATTTGAAGGAACATGATGAGCCTATTCTGAAGCACTTGAAAGATATTAAAGTGAAGTTCTCAGATGCTGGCCAGCCTATGGTAAAAACTTTGAAATACTTACTTTTAATTTTGTAACATTAGCTCTTTACAGATACATAAATGGAAATTTTTAAAAAAGACATGACATTCAATGGGGTGAGAAGAAATTAAAAATGATACTTG